>JAOTOM010001647.1:0-75339 GCA_034440615.1 Ashinkailepas kermadecensis | reverse complement strand
ACGCGGCACCGAGACCGCCGTGTCGGTGCAGTGGCCTGGAAAACAACCGGTCAAAGTTCTGCCGTTGAACTGGAATTGCCAGATTGGGTGGTGGGGCCAGCGTTCACGCAGCAAGCTCAGCTTATCAAAGGACCCCGATCTATCTACCTCAGCAAGAAATACAAGACAACTTCATGGTTAAACAACTGCTCATATGGCACGACCATAGTGGCCTATGTCGATCGGCACGTTTTACAACGGAGTAGATACATTCTGAATTGAACATGGAGTTGACTGCACCTTTCAGTGGGGCCTTGTCAAAGGTCACCGAGCCCTTGGCCTTTGGTGATCGGCCGAAGAAATATAGAAAATGAAAGGAACTGAATGCTATCAGTGATTTATCAATACGGTATATTCTAGATAATGTTTTTTTTTTAAGTATTAACCTTCACGATATTAAAAACAGCAAAGGAAAATAAATGATCATATGGAAAATCTATGGTATTCATTTGTCAAATAGCAGGGCGTTACGCTATGGAGAATGTCAGGAATAATGGAAAGCATGATGATTTTATAGTGATAGCAATAAGCAGACTATTTTAGGTTGAACCAGACATTTACAGAGCGACGCCAGTGACGGAGGATTTTTCCCTCCCTTGATTAATTTCTGATCAAATAAGTCAACCAAATTCATACCGCAACAGGTATCACCTCCAAAATTTGGCCTGGAACGTGTCCAGGAATTGTCCAAAGAGGGCGTGGCGTTTTCGAGGGTCCCGAATTACCGTCACGATTTTTGGTACTGTCCCAAGGTACCAACCAATGTATTTAAAAGAAGGCCCATTTTACTCTATCCCATCATAAAGCCTCTATCCCATCGAGAGCCTAGATCATCATCGGATCCCCTCACTCCTCAAATTGTAAACAAACATGGCACTGTCATCAGCCAGGAATGCAAGCCACCTAAACACGCATGTAGACGCATGCCAGAGCCTCATCGGAAAAGACGTTGATTCAGTTACGTAAGAAGCAAGTAAACGCTTACAGCACCTCGTAGCCTATCTAGGCTCACCTCGTAGCCTATCGTACGGGTTCGCATGCATTCATAAGGGCCGTACACTGGAGTAAGCGCCCGTAGACATTCGCAAAGGCCCATAGAAGTTCGTAAGGGTCCGTAGACCATCGTAGGAGCCCGCATTCGTAAGGGTCCGAACACGTTCGTAGTGGCCCGGATGCGGTCGCAGGGGCCCGTAGACATTGTAGGAGCCTTTAGGCGTTTATAGGCTCCCGTAAGCGTTCGTAAGGGCCCGTAGTCGTTCGTAGTAGTCCTTATACGCCCGTAAGCTTCGTAAGGACCCGTAGACGTTCGCAAGGGCCTGTAGACTTTCGTTCTATCAGGCCCGCAAACTTCGTAAACGCCCGAGGACGTTCGAAATGGCCTGTAGACGTTCGTAAGGATCCGTACACGTTGGCAAGAACTTGTAGATGTTCTTATGGGCCCAACAACAGCCATGAAAGTGCTGTTGGCCGCCATGGTGATCCCCTTGAGGATTACGTACGTGGGAGCCCAAGGAGGGAGCGACCGCCCCCACCGCCCCTTCAAATTACCCGGTATGGCCATGGTCATGACCTACGCTGATCCAGATACCTTGACTATATGTCAGATTATGTGTCAGAGAAGTATGTGATATTATGTGTCAGATAAGTTTTATTGCTTTATAACATTTCATAGCAGCGTGCTACGTGTTCGAGAGCTCATTTCATTTCAGGCGACCCATGGCGCTTGCATTCCCATTGAGGAAATACAAAATCATATCGAGCAGCGCAAATGAACTTAATGCTATCACCTGTCGCCATATTTATTTTGGATGTCATCGTGCCTAACATTACAATAATTATGTGATCATCTTGGCACATGTTTCTGTGACGTCATTTGACCTAATCTAGGCTCACATGGAATTTAAAATCTGAACACAACGTATCTGAGTAACCCGTCTTAGAGTAAGCCACGGTTCACATCTATAGCTTTTGTGGTTCCATTGTAATCGTGGAAAAATCAAAAGTGGAAATAACCCCTGTCATTCGCTGGCTAGCACGTGCACTGAAAGGAAGAGGCTGAGGAGGCGCTACTCTTTCCCGTTCTTTGTAAATATTACCAAAACAAGAACTTACAGATCTAATTCTTAATTTACCCTCAGATATGTACCTAGTGCGACCCAGAAAGAATATGAATTGTAAATTTTGCAATTTATTGACGTGCAAATTCAAATGTGCCGAACGAAAGGTGTGTGAAAAAAATGACGTGAGGCATGTTAATCATATTTCCATACAGCTATGAAACTATTATCAAACTACATAAGCTATATTGGTAATGCCTATCTGTGCTATATTCCCCACGAAACGTGCACATCAGCTGTGCAAATGACGTCAAGAAGGTACGAAAAAATGCAAAGTGCATTATAGTTGGCCTCATTTGACCCATAATTAATTGACGTAGGATCACTGAATTATCATGCAAGAGTGTTTCCTATAGCCTTCAGCCACCCTACAAAATTAATTTCCTAGCTTTCGCTGCCAACATCATATTTCTAGTGTATTTTCCCTTTTTATTCATGCCTATCCTTTTTGATCATCTTACGAATATATTTTAGACTGATGATGGATTTAACTCGCGCACTGCCTGCATGTATGTACCACATCTCAAAAGTTATCCATGGCTCCGGAAGTTCGCCGTATTGGCGCTTTTGCATAAGCACGGACGCCCCAAATGTGTTAATCTGTACTGCTCGTCCATTACTTCCAACAGCTTCCGGATGGTTGCAATGCGTGATGTGTAGTATACAGGTATATTTGCCCTTCGCCGCCCTACATAGTGTGATCTGCTTTGTCTTCCATTCATTCACTCACTCGCCCGCGCACTCATTCAGTTGGCGTTCTACCACTATGTAGAAGACAACATTTTAGAGCTCAAAATAGAAACGCCATGTTTCAGAAACCACTTGGGGACACATGACCCACACCTTAACGCTAGAGTTGAGAGACGCTCGTGTAACCAGCGACGAACTCTGGTAACGAATTCAGGCTGTTTGGAGACAGCTGACTCCTATGCATTGCGAGCGCCTGACGGATCCAAGAGATGGCCGACAACGGTGGCGGGGGGTCACGACATTAGGCCGCTGGGGCAGCCATTTATTGTTCCAGTGCTAGATGCATTGCTCTGTGTGCTGTGCTTGTGTCCTCGTCTTTGTGAATATGATATGCAGAGAGTATACAGCAAAACACAGCTCGAGTGAAGTTTGATGTATGGAATGAGAATGCAGTTGATTCGTCAATTGCCTTCAGCACCGGTTGCGAGTACGTAATACATGGACACGCTCTGTGCCTATCTTTAGGGCTAGTAACCAAGAGCAACATCAGCAACAAGCCTGACGGCAATTATGTTATCTACTTGCAATATCCATTGCTATTTTCCATTTTCAAGGAAGTTATTGCAATCTCCATTGTACTTATTACATCATTCCAGTTTGTGGTAGTAAATGCAAGAATAATGAGAATACATTTTCCTGAAACTGAGGAAATCAGTATGGGCAGTGAAACCAGATACTGAACAAACCCAGATATTGTGGTGTTAACTGTAAAAAATATGCCTGGAAATTAGATCGTACCGCTTCTCTTGGAACAGCTTTTGATTTCCGAAGCGTAGACTGACCTATAAACCTATAAACAGGGAGTCAGAGCGTACAAACAGATAAGTGCTATCACAACAGTTGCGTGAACCCTGCCAATCACCAAGTCGTCACCACCAGTTAACGCTTGCCACTGACACAACCTCTCCAGCCGAAGCACGGCTTCGGCACGACTGATGCGGCCACGTCGGCTGTCTGGTCGGCGCGGGTCACCGGATGTTTGTCTTGACGCCACCACAGTACCGCCTCGAAGGTACACGGTACCACAGTACCGCCTCGAAGGTACACGGTACCACAGTACCGCCTCGAAGGTACACGGTACCACAGTACCGCCTCGAAGGTGCACGGTACCACAGTACCGCCTCGAAGGTACGGTACCACAGTACCGCCTCGAGTACCGCCGTACCACAGTACCGCCTCGAAGGTACACGGTACCACAGTACCGCCTCGAAGGTGCACGGTACCACAGTACCGCCTCGAAGGTACACGGTACCACAGTACCGCCTCGAAGGTACACGGTACCACAGTACCGCCTCGAAGGTACACGGTACCACAGTACCACCTCGAAGGTACACGGTACCACAGCACCACCTCGAAGGTACACGGTACCACAACACTGCCTCGAAGGTACGCGGTACCACAGTACCACCTCGAAGGTACACGGCACCACAATACCGTCTCGAAGGTACACGGTACCACAGTACCGTCTCGAAGGTACACGGTACCACAGTACCGCCTCGAAGGTACACGGTACCACAGCACTGCCTTGAAGGTACGCGGTACCACAGTACCACCTCGAAGGTACACGGTACCACAGTACCGCCTTGAATGTACACGGTACCACGGTCCGCGCAGCACCTGCACGCCCGGGGCGCGCACGAACACAAAGGTGGGGTGAGCAGGCCCAGTCAGGCGTCAAATCAACTGTCCACGCGATCAGCGACCCTCGCAGCACTCGACGTCTCTGACTCGACGTCGTGCCGCTGGCGTCGCCGAACCGTATCAGCCCTGTCGGCCGTGTCGGCCGTATCAGCCCTGTCGGCCGTGTCGGCCGTGTCGGCCGTATCAGCCCTGTCGGCCGTGTCAGCCGTGTCGGCCGTGTCAGCCGTGTCGGCCGTGTCGGCCGTATCAGCCCTGTCGGCCGTATCAGCCCTGTCGGCCGTGTCAGCCGTGTCGGCCGTGTCGGCCGTATCAGCCCTGTCGGCCGTGTCGGCCGTGTCGGCCGTGTCGGCCGTGTCGGCCGTGTCGGCCGTGTCAGCCGTGTCGGCCGTGTCGGCCGTGTCGGCCGTGTCGGCCGTGTCAGCCGTGTCGGCCGTGTCGGCCGTGTCGGCCGTGTCGGCCCTGTCGGCCGTATCAGCCCTGTCGGCCGTGTCGGCCGTGTCAGCCCTGTCAGCCGTGTCAGCCGTGTCGGCCGTATCAGCCCTGTCAGCCGTGTCGGCCGTGTCGGCCCTGTCGGCCGTGTCAGCCGTGTCGGCCGTATCAGCCCTGTCGGCCGTGTCAGCCGTGTCGGCCCTGTCAGCCGTGTCGGCCGTGTCAGCCGTGTCGGCCCTGTCAGCCATGTCGGCCGTGTCAGCCCTGTCAGCCGTGTCAGCCGTGTCGGCTGTGTCGGCCGTGTCAGCCGTGTCAGCCGTGTCGGCCGTATCGGCCCTGTCGGCTGTGTCGGCCGTGTCGGCCGTGCGCGGGTCTGCCGCGAAATAGCTCCGGAATTGCGGCCAGTGGCCAGAGTTGCCACACCTCATGGTGTCCCTGAGGTGGGGATTTGTGTTCCGCGTGGTGTCTCTGAGGAGGGGAATTGTGTCCCGCGTGGTGTCTCTGAGGCGGGGAATTGTGTTCCGCGTGGTGTCCCTGAGGTGGGGATTTGTGTTCCGCGTGGTGTCTCTGAGGTGGGGAATTGTGTCCCGCGTGGTGTCTCTGAGGCGGGGAATTGTGTTCCGCGTGGTGTCTCTGAGGTGGGGATTGTGTCCCGCGTGGTGTCTCTGAGGTGGGAAATTGTGTCCCGCGTGGTGTCTCTGAGGTGGGGAGTTGTGCTCCCTGTGGTGTCTCTGAGGTGGGGAATTGTGCTCCCTGTGGTGTCTCTGAGGTGGGGAATTGTGCTCCCTGTGGTGTCTCTGATGTGAGAATTGTGCTCCCTGTGGTGTATCTGAGGTGGGGAATTGTGTTCCCTGTGGTGTCTCTGAGGCGGGGAGTGATTGCAGGACGCAACCACGGCATGTCATAGAGCCATGGAGCGGGGAATCCAGGATCGAAAATCTTCAAAGGAAAAATGTGCGAAGTCTTACGATGAGGTCCTACCGTCATTAATCTGAACCGAACATTCATGTCATGGAGCCGGAACAAAATGCATACAGGGCACGGAAATCTGGCTCGTCATGAGCTTCGAACCCACTGGGCGATTTCGTGACAGGCAAGCTCAAACCGATCGGTCGTGGTCTGCCATTCTTAATTGGAAACCACGTCGCAATAATGCCACAGACTGCGTCTAAAGTGAGATGGATCATGCAAGGCAAGGACCTCGGATGACGTTAAATGGAAATAATCACTGGCGTTAAAAACACGACCCGGTAGTCAGCGATCATTCTGTCACATGAGGCTGTGAGCATCTCGATTTATTTACTGCAAGTAACCAGTCAAGAACTGTATTTGTGCAACATTTTGTTCCTCGTGAACCTGGATAACACATCATAGTCCGGGGAGATTCGAGCCCGCGATACAGAGGAATAGTTGATCAGTTGTTCCCAGATGAATCTCAGGCCGGGGCATGCACTCCGTTACACGCCGCATCCGAAGATCAGTGCGGATATTCGATCAGTGCCATGCTCTGGGAAAGATGTCACACGTGTCGGTTATCCGCACAAACAACGGCTATCATAAATGCAATTGAAATTAGAAAAGAAGAACATGGTCATCTGGAAAGTACTAATAAGTGATATTATAAGGCAAAGATGTGCATAAATAAATAAATATATATATATATATATATATATATATATATATATATATATATATATATATATATATATATATATATATATATATATATATATATATATATATATATATATATATATATACATAATATATATATATATATTATAATGCATAAATATAAATATTATGACATGAAGATTAATCAGTGCGATAATGAAGTGGATTCCAAGACCCCCAAGTTAGAACATATCGCACAGACAACAGTTCACAGCTACCTAACTCACTCGTGGACTTCCACCTCGTGCATAATTTTGTCCGATAATGCAGTCGCCTTCAGGAATGCCACCAATTAATTGCGGTCCAGACGTCCATTGCGGTTCAGACGTCACGACCATAAACCGAGGCTGCTGCCTTTGAGAGTCCGGCTGAATTGTGTCATTATGTTGTGAAATTGCATTAACAAGGCAATCACGTCCTCGCTTTGACTCCGGAATCTCCTTCGAAATATATCCTCAGACGTTATCTAGGGGATATCTCGGGAGGCAGACTGGCTAGTCGAAAGGTAGAGGAAGAGGAAATGAAGAGGAAAGAGTTAAGGTCATAGGTCGATAACAATCAAGAGAAGAAAGGAATAATGGTGGTGTATATTGAATGAGACTAATATAAAATTGGTAACCCGTTAGATCGGCTAAAATTAGAGATAATTAGAACTTCTTATAAATGCTGGTAATGTTGCAAAGAGCTATACTGAGCATTGTTCAATTAAAGACGATTATAAAAATGAGCAATCAAATTCTCATATTAAGTACAATATTTACAATAAAGTGGCCTAATGTATTTCGGGCATGGCCATTCTTCGGAGACTGTCTCCGAAGAAGGGCCGAAATATATTATACCGATTTATGATTCTATGTTACGTAATATGAGCATTTGGTTACTTTTTTAGAATTGTTCTCATACATGCTATTATTTAATGAGCATATCACGTTTCTCTCGAGTATGTCTTCTGTGCATATTACTACTCAGCATCACAATGTCGCCTCACATATCACGTTTGTCTCGAGTATGTCTTCTGTGCATATTACTACTCAGCATCACAATGTCGCCTCATGCTCAGATTGGCCGCTTTCTGATATCACAATGTCATCTTATACTCAGATTGGCCGCTTTCTAACACCAAAATGCCGTCCTATGTTCAGATTGGTCGCTTTCTGATATCACAATGTCATCTAATACTCAGATTGGCCGCTTTCAAACACCAAAATGTCATCCCATATTCAGATTGGTCGCTTTCTGATGCTACAATGTCGTCTTTGATTTGGTTGATTTGGAAAGTCTGCCTGCATTTGTCTACGCTCTCCTAGCAAGACAGGGCTCGCGTCGCTTCACGTGCTCGCACAGACCCCGGCTGGGAGAGTCAGTCGACAACTGGCCCGATAAGGCCCCGGCTGGGAGAGTCAGTCGACAACTGGCCCGATAAGGCCCCGGCTGGGAGAGTCAGTCGACAACTGGCCCGATAAGGCCCCGGCTGGGAGAGTCAGTCGACAACTGGCCCGATAAGGGCCGGGACGCGGCACCACGGCGGCCGTGTCGGTGCATTAGTGGCCCGAAAAGTTTTGAGTCAAAATTCTGCCGTTGAACTGGAATTCCAAGATCGGGTGGTGGCCTTACGGTTCACGCAACATGCTCTATTTAGCAAAGAACCTGGATCTATAAGGCCACCCGGACAATAATTAGAAGTAAGTTTATGTTTAAAATCGTATTAATTGATAGTCCATGCAGATTCAAACCAATTCAAATGCACAAAACAATAGCAATATGTGCATTTATGCCAGTGGATCTATGCTCAAATCACATCCATAAGATCGACGTCCCATGTTGTTTGCAGTATAATTATTTTTCATCAAAAACAAACTTCCAGTACTGCACTGAAGAGTACTTGGCCTTAAAATAACGAGAGTAAAATGGAAAACTGTGCACTTTGATCACGCACTGAAGAATTCAAGTCCGTTGCTTCTTGAAGATTTCGATTAAGAAAAATCACTGGCAATTCAAGAGCTGCAACCCAACTCTACTCCATTTTTGCTTTAAAAAATACGGCACAATACAATGGATTGAGCACCAACGTTTGCTTACATAACCGGCGCAGTATTACACAATGTGTCGTGGAGCTTAATAAAATACTGAACATTGACAATACGAGCCTCTTCAGGTACAAAAAAAGAAAAAGATTTTAGATTGCTGGGGCACATTCCTTACCATCACATCGTGCGCTACAAATGCGCATCTTCACCAGATATGTTAATTCTTGCTCTGTACACCCACAAGGTAACATCACCTGCCGACCACACCTGTTCAAATGCAATCCTATAGGAAATCAAATGGAAGCTTGCCCCGAGCACCTGCAGTTAAAGTTGATCTTGACGTGTGTAAATATACAACGGGCCACTACAAACATCTGCGTGAGGACATTAATTAAATCCGAGCGCATGTGCACTTTCAACCGCGGTGCAGGTGAATGAAGCTGCTCGAATTATGTAAGCCATCTCAATGATTGAAATGAACAACACCATTACATAAATCAAACGGTAAAAGTATTCCCACGATGCCGCAGCGCTGCAAGACGTGTGACAGCATGTGGCCGGACTCTTGGGTGCATTAATGGCGTGGAGCGAGCTATTTTTACTTGATGGACCGACCTCGCCAGTTTTGCGATGCGGCCGTATTTGACACAGCAACACTGGCCAATGCAAACATCACTAATGCACGAGCCCGGCCATTGCGGTCCACTTGCCTGCAACTGGTCCGCAACTATTTACTTCGTCAGTGTCGGTTCAAGTTCTTGAGCATTCGAACTACAGACGAGTAAAAACACTGCGGTGCTGATGCCGTCGTGCTAACTGGTAGTTTGCTGTTGTGAATGTTCACGCTCAATGGGGCCGAAAGCATGCCGCAGCGAATGCCGGAGCTCGTCGCCATGCCGCAGCGAATGTCGGCGCTCGTCACCATGCCGCAGCGAATGTCGGCGCTCGTCGCCATGCCGCAGCGAATGTCGGCGTTCGTCACCATGCCGGAGCGAATGTCGGCGCTCGTCACCATGCCGCAGCGAATGTCGGCGCTCGTCACCATGCCGCAGCGAATGTCGGCGCTCGTCACCATGCCGCAGCGAATGCCTGAGCTCGTCGCCATGCCGCAGCGAATGTCGGCGCTCGTCACCATGCCGCAGCGAATGTCGGCGCTCGTCGCCATGCCGCAGCGAATGTCGGCGTTCGTCACCATGCCGCAGCGAATGTCGGCGCTCGTCACCATGCCACAGCGAATGTCGGCGCTCGTCATCATGCCGCAGCAAATGTCGGCGCTCGTCACCATGCCGCAGCGAATGTCGGCGCTCGTCACCATGCCGCAGCGAATGTCGGCGCTCGTCGCCATGCCGCAGCGAATGTCGGCGCTCGTCACCATGCCGCAGCGAATGTCGGCGCTCGTCACCATGCCGCAGCGAATGTCGGCGCTCGTCACCATGCCGCAGCGAATGTCGGCGCTCGTCACCATGCCGCAGCGAATGTCGGCGCTCGTCACCATGCCGCAGCGAATGTCGGCGCTCGTCACCATGCCGCAGCGAATGCCTGAGCTCGTCGCCATGCCGCAGCGAATGTCGGCGCTCGTCACCATGCCGCAGCAAATGCCGGAGCTCGTTGCCATGCCGCAGCGAATGTCGGCGCTCGTCACCATGCCGCAGTGAATGTCGTCGTTCGTCGCCATACCGCAGCGAATGTCGGCGCTCGTCACCATGCCGCAGCGAATGTCGGCGCTCGTCACCATGCCGCAGCGAATGTCGGCGCTCGTCACTATGCCGCAGCGAATGTCGGCGTTCGTCATTATGCCGCAGCGAATGTCGGCGCTCGTCACCATGACACAGCGAATGTCGGCGCTCGTCACCATGCCGCAGCGAATGTCGGCGCTCGTCACCATGCCGCAGCAAATGTCGGCGCTCGTCACTATGCCGCAGCGAATGTCGGCGCTCGTCACCATGACGCAGCGAATGTCGGCGCTCGTCACCATGCCGCAGCGAATGTCGGTTCTCGTCACTATGCCGCAGCGAATGTCGGCGCTCGTCACTATGCCGCAGCGAATGTCGGAGCTCGTCATCATGAACAAGTCAGCCAATGCAAACATTTCGGATGCTCATCGCAACCGGTTAGAAATAACTTCATATCTTGCTTTGAGGTGTTACTGACACATGAGCTGACATCTGCTGAAATCGATGCGTCCATCACTATTTAACTGGCTCACGAATGTTCCTGTCGGCGCACAGTGAGCTCTCAAGAGTTCAAAGGTGGCCAAAGCCTCAAATTTCGAGTTGCTTTATTTGATAACCTTGCTTGCTTGTCGAACATGTTCTATGTTGTTCTATTTTTCTAATTTTGTTCTATTATCTCACACGATCCCAAAGTTCGAAGACTTTTCAAGCTTAGCCAGGTATAGTATGCAGCCCTTGGACCAAGTTCGTAGAATGTTTATCTGCTCTCAAAATGAGTGAACTCGGAAATGTTTTAGATCAAAATCCTTGTTGAGATATTCATATCCATGGGTGCTACATCGAATACCACCTATTGGCAAAAATGTGCATTTCCTTAGGTCATTGGCATTACTAATTCAGAAAACACCATGCTATATAAATGTAAGTCTACAAGAACGCTTCTGCACTAAAGACAAACGACTGTGCTCAAAAGATCGAATATTATATGCGAAATTCAAATCCGAAATGGTTCTTGCGTCAGCACAGATTTATCACACATTATAGTCCTTGGACTGACGTCTCGTACCGCCAGACTGGGCGGGCGGCCTTAGTATTTCGCGATTATATTTTGTTTGTGCTAATTAAATAAATACTACGAAATGGAGTTTGGCCGAATGCACCGACAAACCAATCGTAATGGATGGCCTCGCGATGCACATTCTTGTAAATAAAAAGCTTTCAGAGTGGGTTGGCACTACCAGTGTGGTCCTCTGTAAAGATATATACCTAAAGATTATGTACAGTTATCATGCTATTTCCAATCGAAATACACTCGCAAATGAGAGCATTCTAGTTCGGATTATTTAAAAGAAACGCTTAGTTTGCAGGTATCATCACTAGCTTCTGTCTCCTTACATGGGCATTGCGCTCTTTCCAATCACGTGCATAAATTCCATTAATATGTTTATTCAAAAGGAGAGTAAGTTGGCGTGCACGTGTGTGGCTACATTTTGTATACATTTGTTCTTCCCGAGAAGCCATGATGGCGTCACAGATAGCTTAATCACGACCTGTTTTGTTTGCAGCATGTGCGCCAGTTTCGGTGACAATGTTTACTTGCAAACAGTGACATGCACTTCTGGAAGATTACCGACTGTATTTGATAAGGTCATTTTAAAAGGCTAGGGAAGGCAATGCTATTGTTCCCTCAACAAAAACAATTATACTGCATACCTTGCATTGTTGGCTGCAATCTGTCATCGGATCGTGAGTTGACAGATCTATTTGGCTCGCATGTGGAGTGGGATTACTGTGCACCGAATACATAATGGGTCTAGGCATCTACTTACAAAGGTAGGACTAGAGCTAATGGGTCTAGGTGGGTCGATGGGTTGCTGAATTTGATCTTTAGACAGCATGCCCTCAAGCTCATTGCTAGCCGCATGATTGCAATCATATGACTTACATAACCGTTTGATGATGACTGGAACGTGATAAAGCAATGGAATGAATCAAGCTCAAGCTACTTCTGCATGTATTTAACATTGTACAAGAAAAAGTATGACAATGTAGTTGTTGTTAATAGTTAACTGGATAGGCAGACAAACACAAGGTAAACTATCAAGATAAACGATCGACACGACATGAAATCTACCTACGACGCAAGATATTCAGACGATCAACCAGATCCGATTTCTGAGAGACTGTATAGAGGAACAAGTGTTACCTGCATACGCCCCACGACACCTGTACATAGGAGAACACCCGCTACAGAAAAGTGCCAGAGCATACGTCGAGGACGCCATTGATAATTTGACATCCAGGTACAAGATTCTACGGAACGATTCCAAGAAATTTAGCTTACCTCAAATAGCAAGAACGGGTTTAATACATAGTCTAGGTATCATAAAGGACAATTAAGCAAAAAAACTCAACAGGCTATATAACAAGAGTCAGTGGAGGGACGCAGTCAACAGAGATCTGGTGACAAATCTCTTCCACGGAAAACTCACCAACGTGGAGATTGAAGCACTCTCCCTGGGCCTCAAGTTCTCCACGGGAAAAACAACCATGATCTGCTTGACATCGTCAGGTCGAACTACCGCTGCCAGGATAGTGGTTTAGACGAAGGATTCAAACAAGGCCTGCCTGTATGCATGCAAGCGGCAACAGCGACAGAGCCTCCAGCGCTGCCAAGTCGGAACATACAAGCTCTGCATAGACTGAAGCAAGACAAGGACATTTTAGTTACGAGTGCAGATTAAGGTGGATGTGTAGTTATAGCAAACACTGATGACAACAAGAGAAAGACGACATACCTACTCTCAGATGCAACAACTTACCGTGAAGACAAACATGGGACTACGAAGAAAGAATCTGACAGATTCAACAAGAAGGTGAGGTGGATATTGAAGAGATCAGCGCAAGGAAAAAAAACTATTGTGGCTGCTGGAGGAAAATCCCAGGGCGCCCGGCATGAGGGGTTTTCCCAACACGCACAAGCCAGAGGTCCCAATGCGCCCATCAGCTCTGGGATAGAAAGTGCACCACACCGACTCGCGAAAATACAAATCCTCTGTCTAGCGCACTAGGAATTATAAGTGATAGCCATGTGAGAAAGACTGGTGATTTGCTGAATCGGATCAGGAATATGGAAGTAAATAGCATGAAGTTGGCTAGTCTGGATGTAAAGTCACTCTTCACTAATGGGCCTATCGGTGGTGTAAAAGAGGCAGCCAGGAAGGTGCTGGAGATGGTCGATGAGAACACTTTGCCTTTACCTCGAGATGATTTCGCTGAACTCGTAGAGTTATGGGTCAGATTCGGTGTTTTCATTTATTTATTTATGGGTGATGAACAGATGGAAGGCCTCGCGGTGGGGTCACCGCTTAGCACAGTTCTCGCAATCCTGTTGATGGAAGCATCATAGGTGGACCATTTGCATCAGGTGCTCAGTGATAGTTGCTTCTGGACTAGATATGTGGATGATTGTTTTATGGTTGTGCCGGAGCACACTGACCTACAGGAAATGTTGCCGAAAGAACGACGTGCACACACGCACCAAATCCACTCTGAAGATACAGAGGGACCGCAAACTGCCTTTACTGGACGTCTTGATCTCAAGAAATGAGGGGAAGGTAACATTTACAGTATATCGGAAGCCCACTACACAAAAAATTACTTCGTCCACTTCTTTTCAGGCCACCCCACAAGGACATAACGGGGGTACGGGTAGCACTGTGTTTCTATCTACGGGCGTACCGAATTTGTTCACCTGGGCACCTCCAGGAGTTAACACACATAACACAGGTATTGAAAGGCTTAAATTTTCGCTGGAAGAACTTTTTGACCTAAAAGCAAAAGCAAAAAGCAAACATGAACAACTTTGAAGAGCAAACAGTCAGGGCTAACAAAACCCAAATCCATCCCATTATAGTCCACATACAGCACAATACCGTAAACATTCCCCGTTGTATGGGCGGTCTGATAAAATAGTACAGTCCACTGGGCAGAAGATACGGGATTTCCTTCGTGCTCAGCGTCCAAAATCCGATGGTCACAGCGAGTCGACTGTATACAAGATCCCGTGTGAATGTTGCAAAAAACATATATCGGTGAGGCAGGCCGCTCCATTAAGAAACGGATGAAGGAGCACAGGGGAGACTTGCGTAACCATAGACTATCCAATGCCATAATTATCCTTCGGATAGGGAAGGCCGCCTTCAAGATTGGAACGGGGCACACGAGATAGTTAGGATAGAGAACAAATTTAGTAGGAAAGCGGTTGAGGCTGCCCGCATGGTTACCGAAGAGTTCATCAACACATCTGCGGAGTTCATAAAATTAGCCCATGTAGTAACATGCATGACTAAGGGAGGTGTGACAAATAAACAGGGAACAGGGGCGGGCTAGGCACACACATACAGGGACACTACACAGATGCACATATACATGTACACCCAAGCACACTAACGCAAATACACACACACACACACACACACACACACACACACACACACACACACACACATACACACATACACACGCAGTACACTTACACGCACATGTTACGCCGGTGCCATATGCACATTTTCCTTGCCGACTGCAAACCGGATGATGAAGTAAGGAACGCGATTAACCAAGACTTATCGATATTTTTGTATTTATGTACATATGCATTCGGATATTTGGTCTACTTGTCTTCCAGCCTGTTGTTGGTAGTAGATCTAGTGTCACGTGTCAATCGACACATTTCATACGCTCTGTTTCATTTGTAAAATATCCTACTTGTCACCATGATGAAGGCATTATGCCGAAACGTTGGTGTACTTTCCTAAGAACATAGCATCTTGTGCCATTATGCTCTGTATTTAATGTAGTTGTTGTTTAGTTGCATATGTTTTTCAGGCACCTAAGAAACTATCAGCTTCAGCTCGTCCCAACTTTTTGTTATGTTACACTGCTGAAAAACAGGACATATGATTATCTTGTTGAATTTTAATGTCCACGGAAAAACTTGGACAGCCAACCCATTATCCAATCCGCATCCGTTATCCGCACCAAGACGAAAACCGTACGGATATCCAATTCGTCCTATACTCTACCTGCTAGGAAGACGGAAGATATCATTCATGCGTCGGGAGTTCCTCTGTGGAGTCTCCTGACAGCCGTCGGAAGGTTCTCTGCGGAATATTTGGCAGCTATCGGATGGTTCTCTGCGGAGTCTCCTGACAGCCGTCGGGAGGTTCTATGTGGAGTCTCCTGACAGCCGTCGGGAGTTCCTCTGTGGAGTCTCCTGGCAGCCGTCGGAGGTTCTCTGTGGAGTCTCCTGGCAGCCGTCGGGAGTTCCTCTGTGGAGTCTCCTGGCAGCCGTCGGAGGTTCTCTGTGGAGTCTCCTGGCAGCCGTCGGGAGGTTCTATGTGGAGTCTCCTGACAGCCGTCGGGAGTTCCTCTGTGGAGTCTCCTGGCAGCCGTCGGGAGTTCCTCTGTGGAGTCTCCTGGCAGCCGTCGGGAGGTTCTATGTGGAGTCTCCTGACAGCCGTCGGGAGTTCCTCTGTGGAGTCTCCTGGCAGCCGTCGGGAGGTTCTATGTGGAGTCTCCTGACAGCCGTCGGGAGGTTCTATGTGGAGTCTCCTGACAGCCGTCGGGAGGTTCTCTGTGGAGTCTCCTGACAGCCGTCGGGAGGTTCTCTGTGGAGTCTCCTGGCAGCCGTCGGGAGGTTCTATGTGGAGTCTCCTGGCAGCCGTCGGGAGGTTCTATGTGGAGTCTCCTGGCAGCCGTCGGGAGTTCCTCTGTGGAGTCTCCTGGCAGCCGTCGGGAGGTTCTATGTGGAGTCTCCTGGCAGCCGTCGGGAGGTTCTATGTGGAGTCTCCTGACAGCCGTCGGGAGGTTCTCTGTGGAGTCTCCTGGCAGCCGTCGGGAGGTTCTATGTGGAGTCTCCTGGCAGCCGTCGGGAGGTTCTCTGTGGAGTCTCCTGGCAGCCGTCGGGAGGTTCTCTGTGGAGTCTCCTGGCAGCCGTCGGGAGGTTCTCTGTGGAGTCTCCTGGCAGCCGTCGGGAGGTTCTATGTGGAGTCTCCTGGCAGCCGTCGGGAGGTCTTGTGGAGTCTCCTGGCAGCCGTCGGGAGGTTCTCTGTGGAGTCTCCTGACAGCCGTCGGGAGGTTCTCTCTGTGGAGTCTCCTGACAGCCGTCGGGAGGTTCTATGTGGAGTCTCCTGGCAGCCGTCGGGAGGTTCTATGACTCCTGGCGTGGGAGTCTCCTGACAGCCGTCGGGAGGTTCTATGTGGAGTCTCCTGGCAGCCGTCGGGAGGTTCTCTGTGGAGTCTCCTGGCAGCCGTCGGGAGTTCCTCTGTGGAGTCTCCTGACAGCCGTCGGGAGGTTCTATGTGGAGTCTCCTGGCAGCCGTCGGGAGGTTCTCTGTGGAGTCTCCTGACAGCCGTCGGGAGGTTCTATGTGGAGTCTCCTGGCAGCCGTCGGGAGGTTCTCTGTGGAGTCTCCTGGCAGCCGTCGGGAGGTTCCTCTGTGGAGTCTCCTGACAGCCGTCGGGAGGTTCTATGTGGAGTCTCCTGGCAGCCGTCGGGAGGTTCTCTGTGGAGTCTCCTGGCAGCCGTCGGGAGGTTCTCTGTGGAGTCTCCTGGCAGCCGTCGGGAGGTTCTATGTGGAGTCTCCTGGCAGCCGTCGGGAGGTTCTCTGTGGAGTCTCCTGGCAGCCGTCGGGAGGTTCTATGTGGAGTCTCCTGGCAGCCGTCGGGAGGTTCTATGTGGAGTCTCCTGGCAGCCGTCGGGAGGTTCTATGTGGAGTCTCCTGGCAGCCGTCGGGAGGTTCTCTGTGGAGTCTCCTGGCAGCCGTCGGAGGTTCTTCTGGCAGCCGTCGGGAGTTCCTCTGTGGAGTCTCCTGGCAGCCGTCGGGAGGTTCTATGTGGAGTCTCCTGGCAGCCGTCGGGAGGTTCTATGTGGAGTCTCCTGACAGCCGTCGGGAGTTCCTCTGTGGAGTCTCCTGGCAGCCGTCGGGAGTTCCTCTGTGGAGTCTCCTGGCAGCCGTCGGGAGTTCCTCTGTGGAGTCTCCTGGCAGCCGTCGGGAGTTCCTCTGTGGAGTCTCCTGGCAGCCGTCGGGAGGTTCTATGTGGAGTCTCCTGACAGCCGTCGGGAGTTCCTCTGTGGAGTCTCCTGGCAGCCGTCGGGAGGTTCTATGTGGAGTCTCCTGGCAGCCGTCGGGAGTTCCTCTGTGGAGTCTCCTGGCAGCCGTCGGGAGGTTCTATGTGGAGTCTCCTGGCAGCCGTCGGGAGTTCCTCTGTGGAGTCTCCTGGCAGCCGTCGGGAGTTCCTCTGTGGAGTCTCCTGACAGCCGTCGGGAGTTCCTCTGTGGAGTCTCCTGACAGCCGTCGGGAGGTTCTCTGTGGAGTCTCCTGGCAGCCGTCGGGAGTTCCTCTGTGGAGTCTCCTGACAGCCGTCGGGAGGTTCTATGTGGAGTCTCCTGACAGCCGTCGGGAGGATTCCTCTGTGGAGTCTCCTGGCAGCCGTCGGGAGGTTCTATGTGGAGTCTCCTGACAGCCGTCGGGAGTTCCTCTGTGGAGTCTCCTGGCAGCCGTCGGGAGGTTCTCTGTGGAGTCTCCTGGCAGCCGTCGGGAGGTTCCTCTGTGGAGTCTCCTGACAGCCGTCGGGAGGTTCTATGTGGAGTCTCCTGACAGCCGTCGGGAGTTCCTCTGTGGAGTCTCCTGGCAGCCGTCGGGAGGTTCTATGTGGAGTCTCCTGACAGCCGTCGGGAGTTCCTCTGTGGAGTCTCCTGGCAGCCGTCGGGAGGTTCTCTGTGGAGTCTCCTGGCAGCCGTCGGGAGTTCCTCTGTGGAGTCTCCTGACAGCCGTCGGGAGGTTCTATGTGGAGTCTCCTGGCAGCCGTCGGGAGTTCCTCTGTGGAGTCTCCTGGCAGCCGTCGGGAGGTTCTATGTGGAGTCTCCTGACAGCCGTCGGGAGTTCCTCTGTGGAGTCTCCTGGCAGCCGTCGGGAGGTTCTATGTGGAGTCTCCTGACAGCCGTCGGGAGTTCCTCTGTGGAGTCTCCTGGCAGCCGTCGGGAGTTCCTCTGCGGAGTCTCCTGGCAGCCGTCGGGAGGTTCTATGTGGAGTCTCCTGACAGCCGTCGGGAGTTCCTCTGTGGAGTCTCCTGGCAGCCGTCGGGAGGTTCTATGTGGAGTCTCCTGGCAGCCGTCGGGAGTTCCTCTGTGGAGTCTCCTGGCAGCCGTCGGGAGTTCCTCTGTGGAGTCTCCTGACAGCCGTCGGGAGTTCCTCTGTGGAGTCTCCTGACAGCCGTCGGAGGTTCTATGTGGAGTCTCCTGGCAGCCGTCGGGAGTTCCTCTGTGGAGTCTCCTGGCAGCCGTCGGGAGTTCCTCTGTGGAGTCTCCTGACAGCCGTCGGGAGGTTCTATGTGGAGTCTCCTGACAGCCGTCGGGAGTTCCTCTGTGGAGTCTCCTGACAGCCGTCGGAGGTTCTATGTGGAGTCTCCTGACAGCCGTCGGGAGTTCCTCTGTGGAGTCTCCTGGCAGCCGTCGGGAGGTTCTATGTGGAGTCTCCTGGCAGCCGTCGGGAGGTTCTATGTGGAGTCTCCTGGCAGCCGTCGGGAGGTCCTCTGTGGAGTCTCCTGGCAGCCGTCGGGAGGTTCTCTGTGGAGTCTCCTGGCAGCCGTCGGGAGGTTCTATGTGGAGTCTCCTGGCAGCCGTCGGGAGGTTCTATGTGGAGTCTCCTGACAGCCGTCGGGAGGTTCTCTGTGGAGTCTCCTGGCAGCCGTCGGGAGTTCCTCTGTGGAGTCTCCTGGCAGCCGTCGGGAGTTCCTCTGTGGAGTCTCCTGGCAGCCGTCGGGAGTTCCTCTGTGGAGTCTCCTGGCAGCCGTCGGGAGTTCCTCTGTGGAGTCTCCTGGCAGCCGTCGGGAGTTCCTCTGCGGAGTCTCCTGACAGCCGTCGGGAGGTTCTATGTGGAGTCTCCTGACAGCCGTCGGGAGGTTCTCTGCGGAGTCTCCTGACAGCCGTCGGGAGTTCCTCTGCGGAGTCTCCTGGCAGCCGTCGGGAGTTCCTCTGCGGAGTCTCCTGACAGCCGTCGGGAGGTTCTATGTGGAGTCTCCTGACAGCTCACGGCCAAACCCGTTCACGGGCAAAACCCCAAATTGCCTGTAGACCGTCGGCTGGTCGTGTTGACAGCCTGTCAATGGCGGTCGCCGGAGCAAGTGAGATTGTGTAATACGTCACCGCAAGATATTGAATCAATTCAATGGAGGTAAATACAGCAGATGCAACGGACACTCGAAACGGGACGTCGATTGTTCGCATACCTGAAATGTAGCAGACAGACTTGGACATTATTGATTATTGTGCTTCTTGGCCCGTTTTCCTCCCGATATTCACATTCGGTGGATGACGTCACGGCCGCTGAGAGTTCATGAAAGTAAGCAATCATCAATAGCGGTTACTAGCGGCAGGTGTGAATACACGTTGGTTGTGCTACGGCCTAGCTGAAGTACAAAGTGCACTAAAATAAATAAGTTTTGCTTTGTGCCTTTTTTCTGAGAATCGCTGTGAATAAATGCTCTTGGGTGACATTTCTGAAACATCCGGTTCAGCCTGACACCATGTAGCCATAAAAAACGAGTGGAAATGGTCGGACTGTCGATGCCAGTGGAAGTGGTAATATAAAGCATATAATAAATAATAATTGTTTTTCCTTTGAATTCACCTTCCTTGCATATCTGTGCATATGCCTAGAGGCGTATTGTTTTCGTTGTTTGTATACAAACAAGGATGCATGATTCCCGCGTCACTTTTGATCACATATGAGTTATTATTGAATGTTTGTTGTTGTTGTTGTTATTGCTATGTCTTGTTGTTGAATATATTGGATGCGTGTTGTTCATTGAATTAACTAACGAACAACTCTATTCGCATTTGATAGTTCCGAAGTTCGCGCATATATGCATGCTAGATCGCAAAAGTTAACTATCTATCCATTAGTTAACATGCAAAGGATGCAAAGTCATCCAACTGGCGACGCGACGCTCTCGTTCTCAGATTTAGCACCTACTTCAGTCAGACAAGTCCGCCTGTTTATACCACATGAGCTATCAGCTCCGAAGCGGTGCCAAAGCTCGTCTGCTCTCGATTTCCGCGCCGGATTTGAAGGGAGTTAAGCTTTTATTAGCCACTGTCTCGGAAAGTTAGTGATGCATTTAATAGACATCCATCTAAGCCCGTGCTATGTGCCTTCTGCCAAAAATGTGCCCTATCGATGTGGACAAGGTTGATTTAAAAGCAGGGTAATGTGATTTATCAGCATTTTACACCTCCCTTATGGCTTATGCATTTTCACAGGCTTAAATTGGATTCGCGCACAGTCGCATAGATTTCAGGCATGTGATTTCCATCAACATAGAGTTCGACGCATGGTGGGATTCCAATTGTGATGCCGTTCTTCTCAATGTATATGAATGCATCTATTGTCAATGGAGTTGGGCCATTCATACGGCCGTATGAATATCTATAATATACTATGAATACGCTAGAATATCGCTGTGAATGACTGTATTTGTCATTCAAAATAGATGTTGCTTCCCAAGCTGCAAGCTGTGTACTTGATGGTATGTATTCCTGGAAATATAGTCAGAGCCCCGACGCTAATTGTGCGGGCCCAAAACGGAATTTTTGGAGCACTAGCACGATTTGTGGGGATCTGGTGTGACGTGTCGGGGTCCCGGGTGCGATTTTACTGCCTCAGGCGCGAGATTTCACGGCCATGACACAAGTTGTCGGCGCCCCGACGTTATATTTCGAGACCCATTGTGAGTTTTTTTAAGCTCCGGGTCGCATTCCCGTGTCTCGGTGTGCTTTTGCATGGCTTCGGTTAAATTTTTTTCTGCTACTGGGACGACATTTTTGGCCCAGCGCTATCCTGGGGCCTCATCGCCAATATTGGGTGTTCGGCGCGTTATTTTTCTCGATTCAATTTGGGTATTTTTCATTTTATTGCCTTTTTGATGGCAAAAAGAGGATTGGAAGGAACCTAGAAAGCCACCATGGAATGTAGAAAGCCACTAGAGAAAGCCACTATAGAAGGTCTGAGAATATACCAAATATCGGTACATTATGCTACATAGTTAGTAGGGGACGGCAATATGCCAGTTCTGGCATATTCCCGTCACCGATATAGTTGGCGCGCATTCCGACTGCGGTTTTAGCAAAAGTGGCGACATAATTATCCGCTCCAAAGCGAGAGTCGGTCAAGAAAAGCGGTATTTTGATACCCCGGGGCATCCAGAACCCACAGATAATTCAGATTGCTCAAATTCCGAAGACTCCACGACGCAAAATGATTCATAACAGAGGAAAATCTAACAACTGACTGACGTAAGGAAGCGGTCGAAAGGCTCAGGCGGGTTTTGACAAGAATGCCATAATATGTGCCAAATCATGAACCAGATATTATTGCTTCGGTGTCCAGCCACCGTCAGAAAGCATGCAACTACAGGCTGTTTATGTCCGAACGTATCGTTAGGAAACGTGGGGACTAGGATCATATCGGATCAACATAAGCACAACGAACTGTTAGGCAGTGGTGGGGATGTGCTCCATGTGGGGGGGGTAGTTGCCCGGAAGCGCCTCCATTGAAAAAAAATGAACTAGAAGGAAAAATGTATTGGATACTTCACTGCAATACAAACCGGGTGGTGTCTTGTCGCCTACTGTATCGTAAGTCGCAAAAAGAGCACCGTCTGCTTTGCTGCACATTTGTCTCCGAAGAAACTGGGAAAGGCGGAGCGGATTTGAGCAGTGTGTGGCCATCCCTGGTGGCCATCCACCACCAGGGATGGGAGCCAGGCTCTCCATCTCTGGGGAAACTGGGAAAGGCAGAGTGGGGTGAGCAGTGTCATTGCTGGCCGTCCACCACCAGCAGTGAGGGCCAGGCTCTCTGTCTCTGGAGAAACTGGGAAAGGCTGAGTGGGTGGCAGTGCCATTGCTGGCCGTCCACCACCAAGGATGGGGGCCGGGTTCTCTGTCTCATTTCCAGTCACCATGTGGCTGGTGATTTTATGGAGCCGATGCATGGCGTCGTCCCACACACAGCTGCTCGTGTTGATAAGTATTTTGGTGCACTGACGACGACAAATGTAAATTTGTGGATCCTGCGCCTCTCAATGACCCAGGACACGGCCAAACATCATCCCTGAGGTCATTCGGTGACCTGTTTTGTATTTCGAATTTTATATTGCTTCGGAAAACGTCCTGTTCTCACCTTTCTGTGCTGAAAATTAACGTTGAATTCCAAGTAAACGCTCAACATTACGCTGAAATTATCGCCAATAATTGCACTCGGCTAGGAACCCAATTAAGAACGATATAGGGTTGCATATATACCCACACAGTGTAATATAACATAACATATAGTGTTGCAAAACTGGAATGATTGTTTGAGCTCTTTTTGGTTACATACATGATGTCGATTTTCGTATTCAACGCGTATTTTGTTGCTCGAAAACTTGCATCACGTGCCTCAGGTCCATGAAAATGCAAGGTGACCTCACCTTACCTCATTTAACCCTTTTGCTTTGGCATTCACTTACGTGAGCCACCTGACAGTTTTCGAGCTAAGCAATAGTCCGGATTGCTCTATTTCTTTTTACTTCATCTGATCTGTGACGTCATCGGTGAACTCGAGATCAGCACACGGACTGGCGCCGTCCCAGCTTTGGAGGCATTCCGAGAGCAACAGAAAACGGCTTAACGCCCAGTTCCAGACGACTATGCAACCACGATATTCCTCCCCATGGGCCCAGCTGTTCTGGGCTCATTATTCACGTAAGGTCAACAATGTTATGAGTTGCATTTGCCAAAATGTTATGATTTGCACGTGCCTAAACGCTATGAGTTGCATGTACATAAATGTTATGAGTTGTACGTGCCTAAACTTTATGAGTTGCACCTGCCTAAACGTTATGCGTTGCACGTTGCACGTACACGTTGCTACCACCCCTGGCGAGAAGGGAAGGTATTGTGGTACAAGAATACATCGATATATGTGGAATAGAGAAGTAGATGATTGCATACGATAAGAATTAGAAGACTTGAAAGCAAACATAGCTTGAAGGATAGGAGTAGCACCGCTAGATTCGCATGCTGCAGTTCGTACGCCACTCTAGTGTTGTTCAGCCATGGCCACACACAGCACCGCGTGCTGTGTGTGGCCATGGCAGTTCGTACGCCACTCTAGTGTTGTTCAGCCATGGCCACACACAGCACCGCGTGCTGTGTGTGGCCATGGCAGTTCGTACGCCACTCTAGTGTTGTTCAGCCATGGCCACACACAGCACCGCGTGCTGGAGCGGCTTGACTGGCTGCGTTGCTTCTTGACGTGTCCGTACGGCGAGCTTCAAATATCCGTGACATGGCGACTTGTAGCGGGAGGTTGGCCACCAGCAAGTCAAACTTTACTGCTTCGTCGCTGATGCCAGCCACGCGGTAAGCACAGTCAACCAGGGCTAGCCACAGGTCGGTCTCTTCGACGGAGAATGGCGGCAGTCTGAACGTTGCGGACTGTCGACCGGCCGGTGGTCGGGACTCTGACTGCTCAACTGCCGCCGACGAAGCCTCACCTTCGTCCATGTTTGATGGAAGGCAGTTGTACGGGATCACGTTGGGGTCACCAAATGTAGCGGCTTGACTGGCTACGTTGCTTCTTGACGTGTCCGTACGGCGAGTTTCAAATATCCGTGACGTGTGGCAATTTGTATATCGAGTGAGAGAGAGAGAGAGGAGAGAGACAGAGACAGAGACAGAGACAGAGACAGATACAGATACAGATACAGATACAGATACAGATACAGATACAGATACAGATACAGATACAGATACAGATACAGATACAGATACAGATACAGATACAGATACAGATACAGATACAGATACAGATACAGATACAGATACAGATACAGAAACAGATACAGATACAGATACAGATACAGATACAGATACAGATACAGATACAGAGACAGAGACAGAGACAGAGAAGAGAAGAAAGAGACAGAGAAGAGAAGAGAAGAGAAGAGAAGAGAAGAGAAGAGACAGAGACAGAGACAGAGACAAGACAGAGACAGAGACAGAGAGAGACAGAGAGAGAGAGAGAGAGAGAAATATATATATATATATATATATATATATATATATATATATATATATATATATATATATATATATATATATATATATATATATATATATATATATATATATATATATATATATATATATATATATATATATATATATATATATATATATATATATATATATATATATATATATATATATATATATATATATATATATATATATATATATATATATATATATATATATATAATATATAAAAAAAAAAAAGAGAGAGAGAGAGAGAGAGAGAGAGAGAGAGAGAGAGAGAGAGAGAGAGAGAGAGAGAGAAAAGAAAAGAAAGAGAGAGAAGAGAGAGAAAAAAAAAGAGAGAGAGAGAGAGAGAGAGAGAGAGAGAGCAGTTGCAGTGTGTGAGAGAGAGTGCAGTTGCAGTGTGTGAGGTGCCCTGTAAACTGCACCTTCTGTTTCTCCACTCGATATACAAATCGCCTCACGTCACGAATATTTGAAGCTCTCCGTACGGACACGTCAAGAAGCAACGTAGCCAGTCAAGCCGCTACAGTGCTTCGGCCAGGAGCAGCGTAGTGCGCAGCTGGCGCGTTGAACCAGCCTGGTTCATTGAACTGCTGCAGCGGAAACCGTGCAAACGGGGAGACAGTTGGGACCCTTGTGGAGCACATCTCATGTCGTTGCGGAAGGCCTGTATTGCTGATTTTCTTTCGGAAAAATTGCGAGCGAACAAGTGCCACGGCGGCCGCCGATTAGCAACGCATTTTGCAGTGCCGAGGCCCCCGCAAGGGTGCAACACTAGGCAAGCGAGCCCACAGAGGATTCCAGCGGGGAGTGACGCCGTGGTGAAGACAGCGCCTCACACACTGTGTTGTCTCTGTGGCCAGCACGGTGATGTTCACGTTGGCAGTCAGCTGGCCCGGCTCAATGGATGGCAGAATTAATTAGCTGTCCCCATGTGTAGCCAGGCTGATGCATGTGCCTGCTGGCTTCAGTTACCGACAGCTTTGACGATAAATTGTTATCGAACACCATCAAAACATCCGGTGTCTCGGCGGCAGTGAAATGCATTGCCTGTCATGTCCTGGTTGCACCATCAGTGTGACAGGATGCGATTCGGGAGCGTTTTCAGAAGAATCGTTCCCAAATTCAGTACCTTAAAGAACACAGCGAGCTTAATGCATGAAGCAGGACTGGAGGCACAGCACGATGGGGTCCAGGGCGATTTTGTTTGGGAGACGAAGCTTTTGTGTGGTCACAAGGCGATTTTGAAGTTATTAATCGGCCATATTTTTTCGGGCAAGCGCTAGAAACCAGCTAGGACATGAATGGTTCACTCAATCTATCCACGAGATAGCGTCTCAGTCTCCGGGAAGACCCACCATGGAAGCCCTACAACTTCTGCTGTATTGATATATCTTTTCCTTTTCGCAGCGTGTTAAAAATAACATATGCTCTCCACGATTATGCAAGAACTGATCTCAATGTACTACGAGCACTACGAGCCATAGCTTAAAGGCATTCAAAATGGCACCGGGTATGCGAGAGCTTACGAGGTTGCAATGGAAACACATTAAACAACCGTGAAAATAGCAGAAGCTAATGATGACAATGTGAACGTCATTGAAGTTTGCTTCACCTCAGGCTCAACACTTGCAATGAAGACTGCAGTGGGGGCGGAAAAACAACAGCTTGCCATGAGACGTCACCAGTTGAGGACAGAAGAATCGATGCCAAAGTACGTACATGCCCACCTCTGAAAAAATTGCCAGACTTCGACCGTGCTATTTTTGGACATCGGGTTTTATTAAAACACTTTACTCACTGTAGCAATCAAACATGTACTGAAAGTTGAGGGGCACAGCCCTCCCAACTTACAAGTCGGGGGGACAGTTGCTCCCCCTGCCCCCACACCCATGGCCATATCTATACCCATGGCCATATCTACACCCATGGCCATATCTACATCCATGGCCATATCTACACCCATGGCCATATCTACACCCATGGCCATATCTACACCCATGGCCATATCCAAAGCTGCCTATAATGGAAAAATGTCCTAATTGCAATTCCGAGACGCTGTACCAATTACTTAGGGAACTGATTAGATGCTTGCATCACGTTGCTTAAACCTTGTTCTTCCTCACCGCCGTTCGTGGCTGTTCCCATCTGGATAATTAGAACATTTTGCAACCCCACTGTTTCAACTCTTTAATCACTGAATACTTCCGGATTCACAAATCTTTCAACGATGATAGTTCGACCGATGTTCACCTGCTTGTGTACAAATTATCTGGGTCACATATTTGCTATTGGATCCCAGGACTGGTAATGCATGCACCATAATGTTGACATCGCAGATGTTTTTTTTTTCGGAACTGAATGGTGCCCGCTTGCGCCATGCAAAGGAGCTTGTCTATTCCATTTTCCCAACCATCAAACATATGCACATACATATGATGCAGCTGAAGCCGTCAATGCTGAACAAGACAGCCCGGCAGAGAGGATCGCTGGGTTCCTCGACGACGCGCCCGGAAAACCTGCTGCATAGTGTCACCGCTCTTACACCTGATGGTCGTGGAGCCGGGGAGCCGTGCGGTCATCGCGTTTCGAACCCGCAACCTTCGGCACGAGGAAGACAGTTCGACCACCATGTCACCGAGCCTGATCAAGGACAGTCCAAGACTTGTCCGTTGGCAGCAGCACTTGCGTCTCGAGCAGCAGTAGCGGCAGCAGCAGCAGCAGGCTCATGTTGCCACCCGGGACGGGCTACTCGTGCAGCGTGGGCAGGATCTCGCTGATGATCCGGTGCAGCGGGAACGGTCCGCCGCCGCACGCGCCGTCCCCGTCGTCGAAGTCCAGACTGAATGTCATCGCGCCGGCCACGTCGAGGCTGCGCACCAGCGTCGCCTTGGCCGCGACGCTGCGCTCGTCCTCGTAGCTGAGCCAGCGCTCGCCCTTGTAGGCGTACGGCGCCAGCGCGAACGGGTCCCAGACGGGCGTGGCGGCGTCGCGGCGCAGGAACGCGCACGCATCGGCCCTGCTGAACAGGGTGCTGCGCCAGCGGCCGCGCGCCGGCGCCAGCAGGCCGTGCTCGGCCGCCGAGCGCAGCAGCCAGCCCCGGCCGTACAGCGCCACGCCCACCAGCAGCTTGTCGGGCGGGAAGCCGTGCGCCAGCCACCCGCGCGCCGAGCCGTTCACGTTGAGCGTGGCGAACACGGCGCGCTCGCCGACCGACGCGAACAGCGGCGCGTTGTGGCCGGTGGCCGGCAGCCACCAGCGGAAGAAGTGGTAGTCGTAGGCCATCACGCTGGCGAAGTCGACGGCGGCGGCCAGGCGCGCCACCTCGTACGCCACGTCGATGAGCTGCCACTGCGCGCCGACGGCGGCCGACAGCAGGCGGCGGCGCGGCATCGCGCGCAGCGTCGCCGCCAGCGTCTCCAGCAGCAGCGAGAAGTCGTGCCGGCCGGCCGCCACCGGGTACTCCCAGTCGAGGTCCAGGCCGTCCAGGTCGAGGTCGGCCAGCAGCGCGCCGGCCGACGCGGCGAACTTGGCGCGGCCGGCGCCGGTCGCGGCGATCGCGGCGAACGCCGACGCGCCGCCGTGCACCGACAGGCACACGCGCAGTCGCGGGTTCTGCCGGTCGCGGAGCAGCACCAGGCGAGCGATCCGGTGTCTGTCGGCGACGTTCACCTGCCAGCCAGCAGATGGACGTGTCACCATGTCAGACGCGTCATAATGTCGGACGTGTCATAATGTCAAACGTGACTCATTCAAGCGTATCACGGTGTCAGACGTGTCACAACATCAAACGTCACAATTCAAGCATATCACAGTGTCAGGCGTGTCACGGTGACAGACGTGTCACAATGTCAAACGTGTCAATTCAAGCATATCACCTTGTCAGGCGTGTAACTGTGTCAAATGTGTCACAATGTCAGACGTGTCACAATGTCAGACGTGTCACAATGGCAGACGTGTTAAAATGTCAGACGTGTCACAATGGCAGACGTGTCACGATATCACACGAGTCACAATGGCGGACGTGTCAAAATGTCAGACGTGTCACATGGTCACGTCGCCGTGATGTCAGTCATGTCACACGATTACGGTGTCAGAAATGTCATGATGCCATATCACATAAAGTCATACAGTCATGGTGTTCAAACTTAATAAGAGCGGCAGGGGCTCACCCGGGTTAAGTCTGTAAAGAGAAGATACTATCAGCCTGGACAAGAAGACAATCATCATCCCAACCAATACCACATCCCAAATTCCAAAGAAACTATCCACCAACATCCCACACACCGATCAATACGGGTGATGATCCCTACGGGTGATACTGATACCTACGGGTGATGATACGAGTGATCCTACCTTACCTATCCAGCCCAATTCACTCGACCATGCGTAACACACGAGTAGATCAAGTTCCCTACCAATCATTTTCCAACTCCATCCATGCCTGCTTAAAGGGGCTTGCACGGTGTACACCTATTAACATAAATCTCACCTCATCCACCACTAATTACAACTCAAAAACAAGATTTTCCAGCCTAAAATAATCGTCCACCCTATTTCAAAATAGATGCAATGAGGGACTCCCAAGAACATCAGCAGGCAGCCTATTCCACTGATCAACCACCCATTGACTGAAAACCTTTGGTCACGGTTATCACGGTGTCAAATGTGTCAGGTCAGATGTGTCACCATGCGAGACGCTTCATGATATGAGGCGTGTCATGATATATATATATATATATATATATATATATATATATATATATATAAATGCATGAAGGTTTGAATAGGCACTACAGAAAATTCAAGTCCGCACACATGAAAATGAGAGGACAATGCAATTATCGTGAGCTGCTCTACACATCCACAAACTTCACTGTCCGTACGTACGGGAAATATTGATTCGTTGAGCCGTGTCATTTGTAAAGAAAGAATAAGGTGGTTACTTCAGACCCGTTAACCACCTTTGCTTATAAGTGTATGTGCCCTAGTAATACAGTATTGACTTGAGACTAAAAACAGCTAGACGGATGCACTGCGGTTGGCCAGTGTCTTGACCTTGTCTGGGCGACTAGACTTTGGTGCCCTTGAATGTCTGCATACCCTGAAGGCAGGCAATACATCGAGCATTCGGGTTACGTTAAACAGAGGAAAGTAGAAAACCGTCAGCCGGAGCCGAAAGCCTCAGCTGTCACCTGCAGCAAGCCGTCTGAAGACAAGCTTCCGTATAGTGCCAACAAGTGAGTACAGAGATGCGCATCAATCTTGTCCAGCGGTGCAACCTGAATCACGTAGCACGCGCGCACCCAGCTGCGGGCCCGTGATTGTACTCTTGTCGCCTCTATCTTTGCAAAGCCAGAGGTTGGAATGACATTTCCAATCAGATGTTGATTCGAATCAGCCATAGTCACAGCCCCAGACCGGCATCTCGCTGGGGTCTGTGACCGACAGGGAACCAAAGTAAACACCAGGCATGACGACGAGATCGCTGCACAAACCGCAGCCGAAACCGCAGTCGAAGCCGCAGCCGCAGCAGAAGTCGCAGCAGAAGCCGGAGCAGAAGCCGGAGACGAGGTGGAAGCAGAGGCAGGGAGAAGCCAGATCAGGAGCACCAGTGACGTCATGCTGGCTCTCGGCTGTGGGTGCTATCAGGAGCGGCGACAGCGCACTGTGAAGGTGCGTCGGATCCGGCACACGCCCTGGGTAGCTGGAGACAGCACCGGCATACGCCCAGGGTAGCTGCAGACAGCACCGACACACGCCCTGGGTAGCTGGAGACAGCACCGGCATACGCCCAGGGTAGCTGCAGACAGCACCGACACACGCCAGTTGGGCACTGACTCGCACCAGCTGACGAACCCGCTGGGCACTGACTCGCACCAGCTGACGAACCCGCTGGACACTGACTCGCACCAGCTGACGAACCCGCTGGACACTGACTCGCACCAGCTGACGAACCCGCTGGACACCGACTCGCACCAGCTGTCGAACCCGCTGGGCACTGACTCGCACCAGCTGACGAACCCGCTGGGCACTGACTCGCACCAGCTGACGAACCCGCTGGACACTGACTCGCACCAGCTGACGAACCCGCTGGACACTGACTCGCACCAGCTGACGAACCCGCTGGACACCGACTCGCACCAGCTGTCGAACCCGCTGGGCACTGACTCGCACCAGCTGACGAACCCGCTGGGCACTGACTCGCACCAGCTGACGAACCCGCTGGGCACTGACTCGCACCAGCGACGAACCCGCTGGGCACTGACTCGCACCAGCTGACGAACCCGCTGGGCACTGACTCGCACCAGCTGACGAACCCGCTGGACACTGACTCGCACCAGCTGACGAACCCGCTGGACACTGACTCGCACCAGCTGACGAACCCGCTGGGCACTGACTCGCACCAGCTGACGAACCCGCTGGACACTGACTCGCACCAGCTGACGAACCCGCTGGGCACTGACTCGCACCAGCTGACGAACCCGCTGGACACTGACTCGCACCAGCTGACGAACCCGCTGGACACTGACTCGCACCGTCGACACGCGACAGCGCACTGGGCGACGGCACGTGCGATAATGAGACGTGGTGAATTGTGGTGGCGCGACTAACACGTGCCGTATCATCATCATTGTCGGACTCGCTCACGGACGGCCACAAGGTCAAGTCCGGCTTGATGGTGAACAACAGCACAGTTGCCAGAGGCGCGCACAGCACAGTTGCCACTGGTAGTTTTCCGAAGGTGACATTTTCCCGAATAAAATGTCACCCTCGTCACTTTCTTTCAGGGCCAAAGTAGACGTGGAATGTGAACTCATCACTCAAAAGTACTCCGCATTGGCTCTCGATCATTGCAATGGAATGAGAACCAAATCAAAGACAACAAAACAAAGACCCCCTAAGTGACTGCTGTCGTGGAAAATATGCCAGCGACTGATGGGTTAACAAACAACAAAAGGGGCAGTGATGCTGAGAGTTACGGAATAGTACCGAGATAGCAGCCCACCCGGCTCATGGGAAGCATCCAGGGTTATCTTCAACTGGAGGATAGAGTTCTGGTCCACCACATAGAACCCTGTTCCGATCGTTGCGAATTAGTACCATTTGTTGGAAACAAGAGAAATATGAAGCGACTAAACGCAAAATTGTGAACATGTAAGAATACAAACACCAATGCATACATACATATATATCATACTAACCAATAATGCACTTTACGTCAGCAACAGTAGCATTCCCAGGCAGAACAACTTAAGGGCGACTACCTATCAATGGCAGATAATCTGTGTATGGAAGGTACCCAGTCACAAGGATGTATACAGTCGGTCGGCATGGGAGGGGATGGACATTTCATGGCAGGTACCTGTTGTCATTCTAGACATCATTTCTGACGTCTCCTCAGTCGCTTTATGACATGGAAGTAAAATGCAGGACAAAGATCAGGACACGGGAGTTTATTGTAACTGAGCCCCAAAGATCATCAGCTTTGAACATCGCCGACTCAATTCACGAGTGAATGCAGTTGGCGCTACCTCGGGCTAGGCGTTCCACAACATCCGAAAACCGAGTAGCAATGGCTTTATGATCACGAGAGAAGTCTCTGCTCAGTGCTGGAAGTTTCGCAATCCGTAAATCAAGGGTGAAGAGGATCTAGGTGACAGCTGGTCGTGTGACACCATTCGATTGTCGGACTTGAAAACATGTTTGTCTGGCAAAATGCGGCGATTCTTTGATGTCCGTGTAGCCTACACGCCTCGTAGGAAATGGAATTCACAGCAGGCCATATTGCTGTTCGCTATATATATAGCAAACTTCATTGTTGGAGGTGGAAGTATGTGAATTTAATTACACGTCCCGGTGAAATAAGTAACTGCGCGCAAGGATGAAGCCGGGGAGAGTCCACTACCGGAATAGCAATGCGACAATGTCTCATCTGAGCGACCTGGCCACGCCCAACATTCTCGTCATGGTTCTCGAACCTTAAAAGTAATGCTTGTCGCAGTGTGCAGTGCTAAGGCATTTACACAGACATGAACCAGGTTGCATAATTTTTATTCTAGCAGCTTTTCACCACAAAGACTTCCTTGAGGTGTGCTCACTTTTGTGTTCAAAGGGAAGGTTGTATGACGGAAGCTCAAGTAGCATCGGTCCAGCCAGCACCAACTAAGGGTAAGCCCACAACAAACTCACCCTAAGGTTTGTCCGCGACAAGGAGAGAAACGGCGACGCGCAGCGCCCCGAAATTGTCAGTACCTCTTCCCTCATCTGCTTGGCGACTGACGTTAAAATTTCAACCTCGGGCCATATAAGATCATTGGCCTAGCTCAGGTCAAAGATGACCACCTCCAAAAATGCTTGAGGATCGATAACTCCAGTAAATGAGAAAAAAAAATTGAAATGAAGCGCCCTTCCTGCCAAATTTCCTATTTATGTAAGATATACGTACTTCTAATCGCATTTGTTTTCCCTCAGCATGCATGCAGACGCATCACGAGAAGTTACGTATCCAATTTGCTTGGCATCCGCCAAGTGACCCGCGGTGAGGGCAAGATATAGGGCGCAAAGTGGCGAAACTTATTTAGACAGCCATATTTTTCGTTTTGTTTATTTCGAGTTTTCATGGGTGAAATAGTACACAAATGGATTGCACGACACAAGTTACGCAATGAAACCAAAACCATATGAATTATTGTGGAGGTCAAAGTCGTCCGAGATCGTTGTCATATAACGATTTGTATAATATTTTTAGGATACGTGAAAGTGTAATGTAAATGAAACGTACCACATGACTAGAACTTCGCAGTGCTTGCAACACGTACAACTCGGATTTTTGTTTCAATTCAGGACAATGACTAAGGTCACCGCCAATGTTGACCCATATTGGGCTGAGGTGAATTTAATAATTTTGCAATATGAATTTTTCCTTAGCACATCTTTGGCCCCATTTTCCATGCTGGAGCTTCAGAAGTTCCCTATCTAATTTGTTTGACCTCCGTGAAGTGACCTAAAGTCATGTCGATTTTTCACGGATTAAACAGCATCAAAAGTGCATTACCAAACTAAATTACCCGATATAAACAAATCCATAAATCATAGTCACGGTAAAGGACAACCGAAATCCTCGATGTTTGTCCAACAGCAAACAATACTCGGGAAAAGCTATGCGCGGTGTAATTAGCTCTCATAGTAGATTTGCATATTCACCACAACAGCCAACAGCATACCGAAATTTCATAAATCATATCAAGTAATACCTAATAATATAAATAATGAAAATATAATAATATAAAATGACTCCAACTTCACGAAATCATGCAGGATAACCCCACGATAGCCAAATAAAATAGTCGGCGGACAAGCACCCAAATGGAAGCATACAAGCATCCCAAGGAGTGTGAGCGTGAAACGGGGTGTTTTCTCACTGGTGGTGGGAGGAGAATGTCGAGTAGTTATAAGTAATATACTAAGCTGTACAAAAAGCTACTGCTGCAGCAATTGTCTTGGGCGACTCACTCTCACCCAGCGGACTGTTGTCCAAAATAGTCCTCATTCCCGTCCGTTGTCCTCCGTCTGCCTCTGTACCGCATGCCCCCCCCCCCCCCCAATTTCACTCTGTTACTGCTCGTCACCGCCGCGTGCTGCTAGAGTCTTGTTTGTGGATGTCATTTTTTGTCGAAGGACGTGGAGGATTGAGCCACCCTGCTGGCGTCAGGAGGTGGAGGACAACAGAGTTTAACCTGCTGGAGTCAGGAGGTGGAGGACTGAGCTCACCCTGCTGGCGTCAGGAGGTGGAGGGTTGAGCTCACTCTGCTGGCGTCAGGAGGTGGAGGACTGAGCTCACCCTGCTGGCGTCAGGAGGTGGAGGATGAGCTCACCCTGCTGGCGTCAGGAGGTGGAGGACAACAGAGTTTACCCTGCTGGCGTCAGGAGGTGGAGGAATGAGCTCACTACCGGCGTCAGGAGGTGGAGGAATGAGCTCACTGCTGGCGTCAGGAGGTGGAGGAATGAGCTCACTGCTGGCGTCAGGAGGTGGAGGACAACAGAGTTTACCCTGCTGGCGTCAGGAGGTGGAGGAATGAGCTCACTACTGGCGTCAGGAGGTGGAGGGATGAGCTCACTCTGCTGGCGTCAGGAGGTGGAGGACTGAGCTCACCCTGCTGGCGTCAGGAGGTGGAGGACAACAGAGTTTACCCTGTTGGTGTCAGGAGGTGGAGGACTGAGCTCACCCTGCTGGCGTCAGGAGGTGGAGGGTTGAGCTCACTCTGCTGGCGTCAGGAGGTGGAGGTGAGCTCACCCTGCTGGCGTCAGGAGGTGGAGGACAACAGAGTTTACCCTGCTGGCGTAGGGAGGTGGAGGACTGAGCTCACCCTGCTGGCGTCAGGAGGTGGAGGATGAGCTCACTCTGCTGGCGTCAGGAGGTGGAGGACTGAGCTCACCCTGCTGGCGTCAGGAGGTGGAGGACAACAGAGTTTAACCTGCTGGAGTCAGGAGGTGGAGGACTGAGCTCACTCTGCTGGCGCCAGGAGGTGGAGGGTTGAGCTCACTCTGCTGGCGCCAGGAGGTGGAGGACTGAGCTCACCCTGCTGGCGTCAGGAGGTGGAGGACAACAGAGTTTACCCTGTTGGTGTCAGGAGGTGGAGGAATGAGCTCACTGCTGGCGTCAGGAGGTGGAGGAATGAGCTCACTGCTGGCGTCAGGAGGTGGAGGATTGAGCTCACCCTGCTCACGCAAGGGGAAGGGCTCCGAACTCCAGAAACTCTATTTGTGGGCTCACCGACGATTTGCCGGCAGGTGTTTCCTCAGCTGGCAGCTATTTCCTCAGGGAAATCCCCGTCATGCCGCCCGCGCAGTAGATCAGCCGGCATGAGCGCCGCACAACCAACGAAGTCGATGTGGCCTGAAGCCCAAGCAATCAACCAGGTCAGCTAGCGTGTCAACATAATCTACGGTGTAGCACACTTGCTATACACTGCCACGGGCAATCCAACTTCCCACGTCGAGGTCACATTGCTCCGTAAGTGGGCGGGGCCGACCACTCGCGCACGACAAAAGAACCCATAACCGTGTCACAAGCCACCCAGGGTTGCCACACGGGAGAGCTGGATGGAAGTGACGATGTAGGCTCGTCTACTTGTGGTGTTGCTAGGGCGACGCCAGTTGCCACTGCGAATAGCATTGCGGATGCAGTTGATTTGTTGTAATTTCCTACGTCTCCGTGGGCAGTAGAACTTACCATGACGATGCAAAAAGAAAAGCGCACGGAAATATTATCAAGCTTTCCCAATGCTTTGGCATGCCGGAAGCCCATATACAAGAGGAATATTTTCGTAAATTGTCCTAATCGCATCGCATTCGGAAACTCCACTGCTCATGCAAACGGGGCAGAGCACTGATGCGGCGCATACAAACGTGGTAGGTGTAACACTGATGCCACATATGTAAACGGGGTAGGCGTAACACTGATGCCACGCATTCAAACATTTTGAACACGGAACTAATGACACGCAGCGGATGGAGGACTCCTGGATGCCAGCTGAGTGCCGAGCTTTCTTTTTAGAAAAGGAAAAGTATCAAAAAATTGCAGTGACTTAGACCGATTCCATTGGACGAGACTATGGTACTTAAGGTTACGGAGCACTACATTGAGCATGGCCAATAATATTGTTAGTACAACTCTTGACCTTATGCTCATTATCACTGAAAGAGATAAATGAGGCCAATATTAAGCTGCATATTTCGACGGCGTGACTTTGTCAATGGTGACAATTTGAAGGCGAAAGACAAGTACAAATGACATGGAACGTGTCGCAGCATGTACTCTACGAATTACCGATCCACAGCCAGTGGAATCAGGTCAGCATGACATGATATGAATACAATTTACATGATAGGTACAGGTGCTCTATAAATTAACAAGAAGCAGAAAACACTTATCACATCATTTACCTTCTCCACTGAGAGGAAACATAGCCATCGGCTACGACGGACGCGATCTTATTGTGGAGCAATGTGATGTGCTGTGATCAGTAACCTACGCTCCTGGCGTCTGTGCATCGGTGTTTGGTGCTGGGGGTGTAGTGCGGTATGAGACCGGTGGCAACAGGGTCCATGAGGATGCCTGGGTGTTAGGTGTTGATCTATGATTTCTAATCTCCAGTGATTCGACTATTTTTAGCTCGGCAGCGTCATTGCATGTGCTTACAATTTATATCTTAGAAGAAGCTGAGCTTATCGGTGACTCCATGTGACGGGTGTGTTTTGTTTTTTTTTTGGTTTTTTGGGTTTTGTTTTTGGTTTCTTTGTGGTTTTGGGGGGCCCCCCTTGTGGTGGTTTTTTTTTCTCCCCCCCCGTTCTTTTTTTTTTTTTTTTTTTTTTTTTATAAAACGGCCCTCACCCACCCCCTTTATAAGGACCCCCTCTTTATAATCTGTATGACACATGTGCATTAGGGTTCGTCACTTTTCAACGTTTTTCACTTTTTCCAGGTATCCCCAGCTCATCTGGTGCAACTTTTCATGCTGATCAACGTGGTATAGTTCGTTTTCCCCCAAAAATCCGTTTTAAACCCCCCAAACGCGATTTTTAAGGGAAGGTTTTAAGGATTTTTCAGAATGTGTATATCTTGAACCAACCATTCAAAGTATATAAAATTGCACCTTTTCTGAATCGCCTCGATGAGACAAATCCATTGCAGTGGTTTCTATGTGCGTAGGTGACATTTAGAACATAGAACAATTTATCATCTGCCAGCCATTGATCCACATATGGCAGCGTGTCTTGGGGCATCTATTCCGCAAGCAGTATGTAGGTACTACGGCGCGCAATGTCACCAAGCAGCCTAGGTACGCGCTCTAGAGTTATGCGCGATGATTTAAACTATGTTGAACGTGTTATAGTTTGACCTTATCCTGTCATGTTGATTTTAACTGTGAAGCTTGTTTGTAGACATGGAAACCCGTAAAAATCATGATATCTTTGGACCAAGCATCGAGCGCTTCCCTCAAAACAAGCTGCCGACATGGGGACAGACTCTGGCACGTTTGATGAATCTGAAGGAGAAAAGGCCTAAGACTAAAACCGATGATTTGGCGAGAGAGGTAATTGATGAAGTCGGTGAGCTGTGGTATAAAGCCGGCTTTCCCACGGTCCAAAAGAAGCACGCTGTAAAGAAACTGATGAAGGTGTTTGAAAAGCACCAGGGTACCAAAAAGCATAAAGATCGAAAAAACCAAGGTGAGCTCAGTTCCTTGGAAGAGCTGAGTATTACATTGTTCGACATAGCTGCCACCGATATAGAAGAACGATAAGGAGCAACCGTCTCCTTTCACGAGAGAAAAGACGAGGACATATGTTTCTATCATGATCAAAAGGGGGAAGAAAATGCACCATGGGGGACGTGACAAGAAATACGACGCACAAGTATCAGAAAAACGAAAAGAACGGAGCGCTCCCAGAATGAGAGTGAGAGCAGCCTCGCTCTAAAGCAATCGGGTGGAGATGAAGTGATGGAAACGGACACTGCTGAAGATGAAGACGAGACGATGAAGACTTCGTGTGCGGAGCCCGGCCCATGAACTCAACGTTGCACTGAACTTGCCGAGGCGATCCTGAGATCTCCGGCTGTCTGCCAGATGGCCGATCGCCTAGGACTTTCATCGAACCAGGTTAGTGCATGGTAAGATAAATATAATCACATTATGTTAGTTATGAATGTTAATAATTTCGTGTCGTCACGCGATTCCTGTCATGTTTTAGATGCCATCTATCAGGCCATGAAATGCGGTGTTCCTGACCCTCCCTCCCTCTCCCCACACTATTTTTGCGCAGGTCGTGGGTGCGGTGAGTGCGGTGATCAAGTCGGCCGATCCGCCCGTGGACCTCGAGGAGTTCTCCCTTTCCGAGGCTACCGCCAGACGTGAGCGACGTCGGGGCCGTGAGCAGCTTGGCCGTAAGATCAAGGAGACATTCACCCCACCGGACCACATCGTCGTCCACTGGGACGGGAAGATCCTGAGGGTAGGTACACAATACATATTGTTAGAAAAAGTATGAGCAATTGGCCGTGACCTGTTATCGCAGCAGTTTCTTTTCAACCTCTGCTTTTTCAGTCAGCTCCAAATTCGGAAAAATTATTTCTTCTTCAGTTCTTACGTAGTGACAGTTGTGAATGGACTGGTGTGCAACTTCTGTTCTGCTCTAATCTACCGACTGTTGCGTTACATTGCATTACAGGACGCCCTGAACCTCCCGGAGCACCGGCTGGCTATCCCTGTTGTCCGGCGCCGGCTACGAGGAGGGCAAACTTCTCTCCGCTCCTGTCTGCGCTGACGGCACTGGACTGGCGCAGGCACACGCCACCCTCTGTGCCCTGGAGGACTGGGGCGTCTGCGGCCACGTGCGGGCACTCTGCTTCGACACCACGTCAAGCAATACCGGTCGTGACCGTGGTGCGATGGTGCGTCTGGAGCTGGAGCTTGGACGCCGCCTGTTTCGATTCGGCTGTCGCCATCACGTCCTAGAGCTGGTCGTCGGGGCAGTCGCCACATGCTTGTTTGGCCGCTCAACTGGACCGACCAACCCCATTTTCGACGCGCTGAAAGCAAGGTACCTCACATTGGTAACCTAAGTACCACTAGCAAGGTACACAAGCCCGATACCCATCGACTTAAGTTCATGCCGATCGCTGATTTAAGGCCAGCTTAAAAGAAAATGGTTGATTATCCAGCCCCAGTCTGTTCCATGTTGCATTGCATGTACTTGCCCCGCCCCAGTCAGCCGTCCTTCAGATGTGGCTCCCTTCCATCCCTCCACATATCCCTTCAATCCTTTTCAGCTGGGCCAACCTGGATCTGACGCAGCCCGTGAGGGAGATTCCACTCTCGACTCCATGGGAGCGCGAGCAGAAGGAGGCCGCGGCGGAGAGCCTGACACACTTCCTGATGGAGCGTTCGCCGCGAGACGACTACCGAGAGAGCGCCGAGCTCGCTCTTCTGCTACTCGGCGGGACGCCACCTCGAGGCGTCCACTGGCTACGTCCCGGTGCTGTCCACAACGCCAGATGGATGGCGAAGGTGATTTAGATTCGACATCTCTAAACGCGAAATCAGCAGTCATTCTCTCCTCATTATCCATGCCGCTTCCACGTACATACCTGAAGCGTTTATTGCTTCAAGTCCCCAACGCTTGTGAATAGCCATTGTAGCCGACGTGTCCTAAACCAAACTTATACCTGCTCCCGAAATTCGTGAATCCGTGAATCCTTGCCTTGAAACATCCCTCACTGTCCCACAGATCTTGTACTTCGCCAAGATGTATCTGCTGCAGGATCAGCTGACGCACGACCCCGAACTCAGCACTGCCCTCGAGAGAATGGCCAAATTCCTGGCCCTGGTGTACGTCGCGGCGTGGCTCAGCGCCCCGCAGACCGCAGACGCGCCCTACAACGACGCTGCTCTCTTCAACCAGCTGCAGGCGTACAAGCAGGTCGACGATCAGGTGGCGAGCGCGGCCATGAAGGTGATGAAGCGGCACACCTGGTACATGGCGCCCGAGACGGTCGTGTTCGCCCTCTGCAGCGGCCGGGTGAGCGACGAAGTGAAGAGCTCGATGGCCAACAAGCTGTTGGCTACTCCTCGGCCAGAGCAGCACGCGGTGGGCGGCAACGTGCCAGTTGTCCTCAGTGACGACCAGAGTGTGGAGCTGGTGGACCTCGTGGACGAGGACTCGTGGCTAGCATTCAACGTTTTGGAACTGGAAGGAAAGTGGCTGAGTGATGACCCGGCAAACTGGTGCAACAGTGAGGAGTATCATGTGATGTGCGGCTTCGTGTCGTCTCTGAGAGTGACGAATGACACTGCAGAGCGGGGTGTGCAGCTGGTCCAACAGTTCGCTCATACACTCACCAGGAAGGAGGAGGATATGCAGTGGCTGCTGCAAGGTGTAGAGGCGCACAGGAAGAAGTTCTTGAACTTCAACAAGGCATCTCTGAACAAACAGTAGTCTCAGGGAGAGGGAGGAAGGAAGGGAAAGGAGAGAGGGGTAAGTGAAGGGAAAGAAGGGGAGCTCACAGCTTTCACACCTTGCCATTTCTGATATAGTAATTTCACACATTATGTTACGTTGTTACTTGTGTATGTCAATAGACTGTATCAATTTTACCCGTTTGTTGTTAAAAAAAAAAAAGTATGTGATTGCATCAGTCCGGCAGTGTGAAAACCCGGTAAAACCTTGGAATTCATGTGACTCTAGCTTCTGATCTATGCCACATACGAACCTGGAAGCCACTGAAATCGATTTATCTCATCGAGACGATTCATAAAAGGTGCAATTTTATATACTTTGAATGGTTGGTTCGAGATATAGAAATTCTGAAAAATCGTTACAACATTCCCCTAAAAATCGTGTTTGGGGGGTTTAAAACGGTTCTTTCGGGGAAAACAAACTATATCACGTTGATCAGCATGAACAGTTGCACCAGATGAGCCGGGGATACCTGTAAAAAATGCAAAAAGTTAAGAAGTGACGAACCCTAATGTGCATGCGAGCAGTTAAGGGCGAAAAGTTCTGTTTTGTACTCACAAATGTTTAGAGTGTATCGACTAGGATAAAACCCAACTGGACGGGAGAGGGTAACGAATAAAATGGAGCACCTCTTTCTAAAATGATCATAAACTGCTTTCCTCACAAACGGCTATCCTCATAAACTAACTTACCGCACCAAATATCAAGCGCTGTCCAAAAACGGTTCCCTGAGTATCTCAAGACCTGATAGGAAATCACAGCAAGCGGACCGAAATGATACACTGATCTACATTTCCTTATCTTTCATAGACAACACGCTAACCAGAAGAGCAAATTCCGGCGTGAAATCCTCAGACTTGTCTTTGAAAGTTGCATGACAGTGTGGGAGAATACACGGTGACATCGTTACCAGGTCTGCCCTGTGCCCTCCTCCATGTCCGGGGGGGGGGGGGGCAGAGGCACTGCCACACATGTCATGCAGGCTTAGAAGGAAAATGTCATCTAAAAGATGTCGTGTATGTCATCAAGTACATACTATGTCAAGAGACAAACACGAATGTGACATCCTCATGGCGAGACCAAATGTAGCGTCAGGGAGCGGTCCCACGAACACCAAAGAGACACAAAAAACAGGACACCAAACACACCATTAGGAGACCACACACGCACACAGTCACATGGAGTCACCCATAAGCTCAGCTTCTTTCAAAATATATATTTATGCACATGTAATAACGTTGCCGAGCTAAAAATAGTCGAATCACCGGAGATTAGAAATCGTAGATCAACACCTAACACCCAGACATCCTCATGGGCCCTGTTGCCACCGGTCTCATACCGCACTACACGCCCAGCACCGAACACCGATGCACAGACGCCAGGCGCATATGTTACCGATCATAGCACAGCACATAGCTCCACGAGATCGCGTCCGTCGTAGCCGGTGGCTATGTTTCTGCGCAATGCAGTAAGTAAATGATGTGATAAGTGCTTTCTGCTTCTTGTTGATTCATAGAGCACCAGCGCCTATCATATCATTCATATCATGCATGTCATATCGATCTGATTTCACTGGCTGTGAGATCGTCAATTTGTAGAGTGCATGCTGCGGCAGGTTCCATTCACTTGTATTTGTTTTCTCTCACCTTCAAACTATCACTGTCGACAAAGACACGCCGTCGAAATATACAGCTTAATTTTGACCTATTTTATCGCTTTCAATTGTAGTGAGCATGTTGTGGATATTTCTGCTAACGAGGCTCTGTTACTGTGGCGTTGCTAGTGAAGGACCAATAGTTGTGGAAATGCTTCATGTAACATGCTCACTACATGTAAGTAGTACATGTAAGTAATTGACAGATACTAGACTTTCTCCGCACCAATAATTCCAGGAAGCATCTACCTATGGCACCTGCAATTGTTCAATGTAAGTGAATACAAAACTAAGAGGTAAACATCCAAGATGGTTAGGCGGCCTCCCTCACGTGTCGGTGCCACGGCAGCCTGACAAAAAGACCGATACGATTGGAGACCAGAGATCGGTAAGAAGTGACTGCAGTCTCCGGCAGTGACCACATATCGGCCGTGACTGCGATCTCCGGCAGTGACCATATATCGGCCGCGACTGCAGTCTCCGGCAGTGACCACATATCGGCCGTGACTGCGATCTCCGGCAGTGACCATATATCGGCCGCGACTGCAGTCTCCGGCAATGAACACATACCGGCCGTGACCACAGTCTCCGGCAATGACCATATATCGGTCGTGAATGCAGTCTCCGGCAGTGACCACATATCGGTCGTGACTGCAGTCTCCGGCAGTGACAACATATGGCTGTGACTGCAGTCTCCGGCAGTAAGCACATATCTGCCGTTACTGCGGTCTCCGGCAATGACCATATATCGGCCGTGACTGCAGTCTCCGCCAATGAACACATACGGCCGTGACCATATATCGGCCGTAACCGCAGTCTCCGGCAGTGATCATATATCGGCGCGGCAGTACTAAAATAATGAATTTTAGTTAGGTGTGAGATGTCTAAACGAGCACAGTAGGATGTAAAAATTCGCCATGAGAACGATGTCTTCTAGCGTACCTTTTAAGTCCTTCACACTCAATTTTGATGCAATAGTGGACTTCTAAAAGTACGTTTTTTGTTTTGTTTAGAGATACCTACATTAACGATAACGATACAAATGCCTATCGATTAATTGACATTGTGTAATATTTTCAATCAAAGGTTTTACCTGGAATTGCGTCACAAGACGTTCGTGTATCACGATCCATTATTGTGAGCATAAGCATGACAATTATCAAAGAGAGTTCGAAATGAGGCACGCAGAATTGATAATCGCTCATCAAGAATCACGATGTCAATACTTCTTTGAGAGGGATGTCAATTCAGTGTTCAGAAAGTGGTATATTCCCCCTGTTTCATGACTAATTTATCGTTGGTTATTGGTTATTGGTTTTACGACACGTCGACCGTTGAGTCATGTAGCGTCGCCAATCTCTCACGCCGATTGGTCGCGGGCGAAGAGTAGCGACAGGTGAGACTCGAACCCACAACCTTTCGATTGTGAGACGAGCATCTTACCCCTAGACCACTCGTCCCCCCCACTAATTTCTCGTGGTTCGGCGCGGTTGCGTGCCGAGAGCGCGGCCCGCCGCCCGACGCCGCCAGGTGGCAGGCAGTCTGTCTCGGAGCAACAGTTGGCGCAAAGAACATCGCACGCGGTGATATCCGCGCAGCAACAGAGCGGGGAAGACGGCGAGGTGCAACACACACCCAAGCCATCGCCCAGCTGATCGGGCGCAGGCTGGAAGCTGCCTGCGGGGCAAAACGCCTCACGAAAGTCGCGAGTCCACCAATCGGCCGGTCAGCTGTCTACCTCTTCGCCTCCGCGCGGTCCGGTGGACTCCGTTCCCGCTGGAAAACTCGTCACACCTCGGTCACCATCGCCACGTACACCTTGCGATGTCACGTCACGGACAGACACAGCACCGAGCCGTCAGTCGTCTCTGGAGGCGTCATATTTGCGAGAGCAGACGGATAGTTGTAGGCCGTCATGGGGGTACTCCAGGACAGTCAGCCGTCCAATCCGGCCGTCTTGAGATCCATCTCACGAGTACGCACTAAAGACATCGCAGCTAGACGGGTGTTTTAGTGTAGATCGGTCAGCCTCCTAACTGTCTCGCGACTGTCACTCATGTCCATCAGCACCGACTCCTCTCAAGTGGTGGTGGGGATTTGTCAAACACGTCTGATCCATCCTATACGGATTATATAGGTATATACTACTTCACAATTTGCTGAGTAAATAATTAACTAATGGTGAAATGAACACAGCTACTACGAATTGAAGGTAACAGAAACCTTGGCTCTGTTACGTAAGTATTTGTTAACTGAAGTTTAGTTGGTCAAGTCCGACAGTTTCTCGAAACGAACAGTGACAGCACTCGCAGGTGCAGCCTGCGGAGAGCTCAGGTCGCGGCCGACTGACTCCCTCCCTCCTCGCGCCGCGGGTTACATGTCCGCCATGCCATGAGTCAGAAGCAACACAATCCAGCCATGAGTCAGAAGCAACACCATCCACAAGTGAATCACGCCATGACCCGACGCGACATCACATTACACCCTCACCTGGTTCTCAAGAACCACACACATACGTACATTCACTCGACCCACGAACTAGGCACACTTTGTCCGTAAATCTCGTCTGGTCGCCGACGCACGCGCTGGCTCCGCCGCAGAGGCGTCGCCCCGACCTCCTGCCCCGCCGCGTCAGAGTCGTCATCGCTCGCTTCCACGGTCACGTCCGGCGGCGGCGCGTCATCCGCCACGTCCGACCGGTCACTCCCCGGGCCACCACTGTCCGCGGGCAGCGGGCCCGCGGTTGGACCCTCAGGCAGCCGGTCGGCGGACATGTAGACGGAATCATCCTCCTCACTGCCGTCGCTGTCATCAGCGCTAACGACCGACGGCGCGCCGTCGTGCCGCGGCCGCACATTGCGTACGTGCCATGGCGTACCGTCCACCTCGATGACCTGAGGTGACATGACGCGGGTCACGATGCCCTGATTAGACAGCACGGTGCAGCGCGTCCCCCGGCGACGCGTCCAAACGAGATCACCAAGGTGAAACTCGGGCACATCCCGCGTCTCGTCCGGCGCCGGCGACGGTCGCTGAGCGCCGGAGGGCGCACGGGGCTGCGGAGGTCGCACACAGTCACGCACCGCGTACCGGTAAATACCGGCAGCCGGCGATGTCGCGGCCGAGTCGCCGGACCACGGAGTGACGTTGTACAACTGTACAGCCTCCGCGATGGCACACCTGCAGCGCGCGGCGATCACCTTGATGGTACGGTGACTGCGCTCCACAATCCCGTTGCCGCCCGGCTCATGGACGGCCCGGAAGCGAAGGACCACATCCCACTTTGACACAAACGCCGCCATCCGACGTCCGCGGAATATGGTATCATTGTCGGCCAGAATTTCTTCCGGCGCGCCGCGCTCGCAGAAAATCGTCTCCAGGTGCCTGATGACCTCGGCCGCGTCTGGGCGACCCAGATGTCGCCACAGGCTGTAGCGAGACGGGCCGCAGTCTATTAAAGTCAGATATGATCCACCCTGATAGTGAGTCACATCCATTGCGAGCCGCTTCCACGGATCCGGAACACTCAGCGAGCCGTGCTGCCATCGCGCCGGCGCGGGGTCAATGGATCGGCACACGTCACACCGATTCACGGCCGTCCGGACGTCGGCTCGTGCCACGTCACGGGACACGTCACGTCTCACGAAGTACAGTGTCCGGCGGATACCCGGATGGCCCGCCCTCTCGTGCACGGTCTGGATACGTGCCTGTATGTCAATGTCCGCGTCGTCATCGCCGGAGTCCTGCATTGCGACGGCTGCCGCGGCCGCGCCGGCGTGCCCGTCCTCACCGCGAGCGGTACTTCCAGCCGACGTCGCCGCCTCGGCCGGCGGCTCGTGCTCGCGCAGCCAGTCTCTCGGAACGCGGGTCAGCACGTCCGCCTTGTTCTCCGACCGGACGAGCGTGACAGACAGCTCCAGCTGTAGCTCTTCCACCAGCTGGCGGATGATGTCGACACGTCGCCGGATCAACATCTCACCGTGCGCCTTTGTGCGGAGGCGCGCGCGGCCAGTCAGTGCATCGCTGATCCACCGATGGACCGTGGCGGAGTCCGTACGGAGGTCGATGTCGCAAATTCCCAGGCGATGGCGAGGTTGACGCCGCGCACTGCCGCATCGAGCTCAGCCATGTTAACGTGAGCCGATGCCGCAGTCTCCGGCCGCAGCCAGCAGGCGTCCTCAACCACACCGTCGTCTGGGCTCTGATGACCACCCCCGCGGCGATCGCACTGGCGTCCGTCCACACGGTGACCTTCTCGCCGGTCAGCCGCCACGGCCCGTGCGCCGGGTCGTGCGCTTCCAGCCGGTCTCTGACCTGTGAAATCTGGGACAGGAGGGCGGCGTCTGTGGCGACATCATCCCAGCCGCACGTCACGGCGTTTGCCCGGCGCTTCAGCCAGGCAGCCGCCGGGCGGAGCCAGCCGCTGACGGGCAGATGCGCCACCAGCCGACCGCACCAGGCGAACACGGAGCGACGCGTGACCCGCTCCGGCGGCGACGCGATGACGTTGCCGCGTGTCCAGTGCAGCTCACCGTCCACCAGTTGCACGTCAGGCCGAGCAGGCGAGCGCCGTCCGCCGCGCGCTCCGGCGGCTTGCAGGCCAGGCCGAAGCGGGCGAAGTGCTGCGTCACGCGGTCAGCGCTGACAACATCTTCGTCGACCAGCAGGTCGTCTGCGTACGGGAGCACGCCGCGTTGCATGTCGGCGTCCTCCCCCAGCACTGCCCGCACGACGGCCTTCATGATCAGCGGGCGACGTTGAGTCCGAATCCCAGTCGGGTCAGACAGTACCGCCGCCCCCTCACCATCACCGTCTGGTACGGCCACAGCCGGCGCTCAAGCCGCAACTGGAGATAAGCTCTTCGCAGGTCCACCACTGCGATTCGCGTGCCGTGCCGCCGCCACTTCCTCAGTTGATCCGCGCAAACGTCAGCGTCCGCTGTGTGGGCCGTCACAAACCCGTTCAGTTCGCGGTAGTCCAGCACGGGTCTCACTTTGTCCTTGTTGACCTGCCGCACCGCCATCAGGGGACCAACCGCGCGGCGGCCCGTCCACCTCACTGTCGTACGGCTTCAGCCAGCCGTTGCTGATCCATGTGTCGATTTCCGCGTCGTACGCCCACCGAGCGCTCTGAGGGACGGCATATTCAGCCACTTTGTTGCTCAGACACTCCGGGCCGGCGCCGTCCGCCCACTTCCAGGCCACTGTCCAGGCCCGCTGCTCAACATCGAATCGTGCCGTGAAATCGGTCGCGTCCACCGCCGGGCCCGGGGAGGTCACAGCCGCTGCCGCACAGAACTGAACATCTGTCGGCGTCCGCAGACAGACTCCCCCAGGGCCGCAATGCCGGTCATACCGAGCACGACATCGACCCCCAGCGGCCGCTCCGGCACCACCAACACATCGAGGCTCACCCGTCGGCCGTTGGTGCTGACCACCACGTTGCCGGTGCCGCAGCACCGAAGTTCGTCGCCACTGATCGTCAGCATCCTGACCGACTGCGACGACCACTGCCGACAGCAGTCGGTGTACACCAGTGTGTCTGTGCAGCCGGTGTCGACCAACACGCTGCAGGTCCGCCCGTCCACCTCCAACCAGGTGACGGGCAGCGCGCCTCTTATTGTCGGGGAGACAGCGCTTGCGCTGACGCGTTGCCTCCCGGCGAGTTTCCCGGCTCCTTCCGCGGACAGGCGGCCGCGAAGTGACCCAGCTCGCCGCACGACCAGCAGCGCCGCGGCGGGCGTCTCACCGCCCGCGGCGCTGCGGGAGCGCGCAGAGAAGCCTCCTCGCGGGCCGCGACCGCCGTCACTGCGATGCGCTCATCGCTCAGGACGGCCCGCGCGCGCGCCAAGATGCTGGCGAGGTCCAAGGCCTCCGCGCGAGTGCCGGCCCGGATCGTCATGCGGACCGTGTCCGGCAAACCCGATATGAACGCGCAGGTTAGCGCGCTCTCTGGCACCCCGCCATACAGAGTGGCGAGCCGCCGCAGATCTGCCAGATATACGTCTGCGGATTCACCGGGCTGTAGGCGGCGACTTGCGTAGGCGTCGTAGGCCGCCAGCCGGTCCATAGCGAAAGCGTCGTAGAGTGAGTCACGCACAGCATCTGCTGAGTTCCGCGCCGTCTCCGACAGTTGCATCCAGACGGCGAACGCTCCTCCCGCGAGCCGCGCCGGCAGAACGCCCGTCAGGTCCACACCGCGGTGCTTGCACAGCACTTCAGCCCGTGTGAACCATTCCACCACGTCTGCCGACCCGTCGTATTCCGGGATGAGACGAGCGTCGAACGCGCCGCCTCCGTCGCGCCTCGTCGTCTCACCGCCTGTCGTCGTGGGCGCCGCCGCACCTCCAGCCGAGACGGTCGCCGCCTCGCCTCTTGTGGTCACTGTTTCAGGCATCTTTGCCGAAATAGCTTGTTAACTGAAGTTTAGTTGGTCAAGTCCGACAGTTTCTCGAAACGAACAGTGACAGCACTCGCAGGTGCAGCCTGCGGAGAGCTGAGGTCGCGGCCGACTGACTCCCTCCCTCCTCGCGCCGCGGGTTACATATCCGCCATGCCATGAGTCAGAAGCAACACAATCCAGCCATGAGTCAGAAGCAACACCATCCACAAGTGAATCACGCCATGACCCGACGCGACATCACATTACAGTATTAAAAGAAGATCGTAACTTCCGATGATAAAAGATTCCACCTAACGCTGTCGAGGGCCACCGGTCCGAAAGTATCCGGGCGTCCATTTGTGACGAGCCCTAAGTCAGCGAGGTCGGGCACCTGCCGTCATGAAGAAGACACCGCGCACCGATATCATGCGATGTATTTATATCTCAATTTCCTATACCGCACAGCGGACGGTTAAGACCGAGACTGTCTCGGACGTACGTCGTACATTGTGTTCCCGTATCGGGCACGCCCAGCCCGCAGATTAGTACCGGTTCGCTCGCTCCCCAGCCAACCCCAACCACAAGCCGCCCACCGAAGCCACCCGAACACCCAATCACAACCGGGCTCCCGGGCGAGACCCGGAGGCTGCCGCGGGCGCCGATACCCGAGCGAGCTGCAGCCGACCCGTGCGGCGAGCTCAAACTACGCGCCGGCCACGACCCACCGGCGCAGCTTCCGGCCGCCGCCCCGGCCTCGCAGCGGTGTGGAATATCCTGTATCACAGTTGATTGGGTAAGGCACGCTCCGGTCAGTGGAATACGCGGGCGCCACAGTCGCAGTAGCCGCCCATACTCGCCGGCGTCGCACATCGACGGCCGCGCGTAAATGCACACGTAGAACGAACACGGTGGCGGGCGGCGGTCTGCGGCCGAGTGGGGCCCGCCGCTCAGGTACGCGGTCGCCAGGTGGGGCGTGACAACAAGTCGCACCTGGCGGCCTCGGGCGGCCGCCGACCGCCACCCGGCGACATTTACCGGCACGACACGCTCCCGGAACCGGAAGTAAGGCAACACGTTTGTACCATCGTCCGCGGATCGCACTGAGCTCACGTGGGCGCCTCCTAAGGGCGCCCCGAACGGATAAAAGTTGCGCACGGCCGCAGCTGGAGTCCGTTCTCAGGCCATCCGTCTCGCCACCGCTTCCGACGCTCGTTGGCGAGGCCAAGTTCACCGCCATCGCGCGATAAATCGGCCGTGCGTCGACGGCCGGCTTCGGTGCAAAGCCGGCCGGGCGACCCCCGCCGCCAGCTGGCAGCGTGACCAGGCAGTGTCGGCCGACTCGGCGGTGGTGGAGTGACGGCACATCCCGCCGGCCGCCAACGCTCCCCCCCCACCCGTCGCCGCACCGACGCACCGCCAGTGGCGGCTCACCGCTTGAGATCGAGCTCACCGACGAGGCTTACGAGACATTTGAGACAAAATGCGCTGGCACGATCGCGTCGCAACGGGCGCCGCCAGCACGGGAGACGGGCAGCGGGCGCACGTCCGGCCCCAGCAAGCTGGCCCCACCGCCGCAACACGACTCCGCCCTCATTTGTATACGCCAGCCGGCGACAGGGCCGGCAACCGGCCGAGTGGCGGCTGGAAGACATCAGATATCACCGGCCCTGCGGCCGCTGCAGTCGACCGACAACGGCGACAAGGCGGCACCGCCACCGGCACCGGCAGCGGCGGCGGCGGCGGCGGCGGCGCGTCAGTAGAACTCAGAGTCGGAGCTCTGGTACGAGTGCTCGGACGTGTCGCGATCCACCAACGACGTCTCCACTGCGCTGCTCACGTTGCTCACGTTGCTCAGTGTGAGCGCCGCCATCGACGAGCCTGCCGGCACGACGACAGGTCACACGCGGTCACATGGGGTCACACGGGGTCACACGCAAACCTGGTGACGGGCAGACATCTCAGTCACGGCCGACAGCGCCGGCAGACGACTGGCAAACTTCAGTCACGACCGACAGCGCCGGCAGACGACTGGCAGCTAGTTTCGGCTGCAGGCGTTGGAGGGCATAAATAAAACATGCCGCAAAACCATGTATCCACGGCGTGTTCGAGCACACAACATGCAAACATCCATGATCATCCATGATTGTGAACAATGATCCGAGATTCAGAGGCTGCATCCTGGCGTGTACAAATGTATTCCCACAGAACCCGTGCCGCACATTTGCATGCCATCGATGCACTCAATGCACCACGTATCGCTGATGTCCAGGCCACAGCTCTCGGACATAGCCAGGCGCAGCATGGCACTCGACACCGCAACCGCCTTTTGCTTTGAAATAATAAATTGTTCAAACTCCAGGCCTTGATCAACTGTTGATCGGTTGATCAAGGCCGGGAGCCGAAATACACTGTGTCCATTGGATACATTTACTTTGTAAATATGATGAGCGCAGGGTTATCTGCTTTCATATTTACTGCAAATACCATTCTCAGTACCGTACTTAGTACCTTGAAGTCACAATAAACTAAGTTTCAAAACACGACCGACAAATGAGTTCAAAGGCGCGGCTTATCTACAGCTTCCTGGTCAGGAGGGTGGGGGGTTAGATATCAGCTTGAGTAGATCAGATGTGGCTGATCTACTCAAGCAGGCGTGCAATGTCAACGTTCGTGCGACTCTTCTCTAGACGGTGCAGGATGTGTGCTAACATTGCACGATACGTGTGGTAAAACACACTGCTCAATTACAGCCTCTTCCAGTCTGTGGCCAGGGCAGCGACGCATCTGCCACTCACTGCCATATGTTGTGTATTGGTCGGCCTTCACGAGAGTTAGTTCTCCGAGGAGGGCATTACCGTCATTGTCACCAGGGGAGCACTGCAGTCCGAACCAGAGCACTGGGGAGCACTGCAGTCCGAACCAGAGCACTGCAGCACTGCAGTCCGAACCAGACCTTAAACCCAAGACCCTCACGCTGATGAATTGCAGCCGCCTATCTCAACTGGTCGGGCCAGATGCATATCTCACCGCTCAATACCACATACAACGTGTCGATCACTACCACCCCGGGAGACGAGTGGGCCGGCTCTCGGGCCTAGCCTACGTCTGTCGATCACTACCACCCACGGGAGACGAGTGGGCCGACTCTCGGGCCTAGCCCACATCTGTCGATCACCACCACCCACGGGAGACGAGTGGGCCGGCTCTCCGGCCTGGTCCGCGGTGCCCTGACCCAGCCCACGTCTGCTCACTGGCTTCGCTGAGCCGGAACTGGTGGGAGAAGCGTGCCGAGGCTCGGCCGGCGCCCACCACGCCCAGGATGAGCGACAGACAGCTGGCGTGTGACGCAGACGGCGCGATGGCCAGCGCCGGCGTGTAGCCGCGACTGTCCAGGCACGAGACGGACGCGCCGTGGATCACCAGCGCCTCTGTCACGTCCACCAGGCCGCGCCGGGCGGCAACGTGTAGCGGCCTGCGGGCACACACAGAGGTCAGACGAGGTCACGTCCACCAGGCCGCGTCGAGCGGCAACGTGTAGCGGCCTGCGGGCACACACAGAGGTCAGACGAGGTCACGTCCACCAGGCCGCGTCGGGCGGCAACGTGTAGCGGCCTGCGGGCACACACAGAGGTCAGACGAGGTCACGTCCACCAGGCCGCGTCGGGCGGCAACGTGTGGCGGCCTGCGGAAAAAAAAAAGACCACCCCCCCCGGGGGAAGTGGCGGCCTGCATGTAGGCGTCATGTTCTCCGTCCAAAAAACATTGTGGAATCTACCTCCGTGCTTCCATACCGCGTGGCAAAACCACTGTCGATTGGCATGTTTCAGAACGACTACTTGTGACGCTTCAGAACGACTAGGCGGAAAGTTCCGTCACCCTCCTGCAGCAATCGAAGAGGTCTCCTTTGGGCTATTGAAATGCTGCATCACGCCTGCGACGTCGCGTGGAGAATCAACCCAACAACCCGGCCGCCCTCCGGTCGCAAATCCGCGGCGGTACAAATGAGGATATTGCTGGCCGCCCTCCGAACCCAAATCTATGGCGATACAAATGAGGACATTGCTGGCCGCCATCCGAACCCAAAGCTATGGCGACACAAATGAGGACATTGCTGGCCGCGCGCTGACCCCAAATCCGTGGCGACACAAACGAGAACATTGCTGCGCGTCGCAAGACCGTAGGTCCGGTGGGAACGGCCAACCGGGGACGCAGCTGTTCCTCCCCCTCCTACCACCATGAAGTTTGTACACTGTAGATCTGATGCCGCATTAACAACCCCCCAAACAAAAACACAACATTCCGAATGGCTTAGTCATCAATTCCTCCGTGTTCGTACACCTCTGCAGCTGACACCAATTAAAGGCCGACCGCTTCTGCTGGGGTCTAATAAGATTAACGTCCAAGAGTTACCTGCTACAACGAGACAAGTCCTGAAATCAAGATCAATGTTTGGCGAGTTATGGCTTGGAAGTTCCTGACGGGTAGCGTCCCGAGGCAAGATTAGCAGCTTATAAATGAGCAACGAGTAATAAAGATAACGAGCCAGAACTAAAAATATACTGAACTTTACGTGGATTATTGGGGAAATATATACATGTTGTTGCATTACAATATAACACATCAACACAGACAAATGTTGATCTTCCTTTTATAGTCACCACGAGCATAGGTTCACAACTTGCGAACAGAAATTGTACTTTGTAACCCGAGATTGATAATTATTGTGGCAATTGCACTATTCAATTAACTGATCTGAAATCGGTTTCGCCTTTGAAACAGTTCGACAACATGGTTCTTGTCATTCGGGATATATCATTAAGAGTGAACAACGATTATCACTGACCTACAGGGTTTTAATTGTTAAAGCAGTCGAGACTAAACTTCATCAGCGCTCCACATCTCTCCAACGGTGGGAACTGAATGTGTATGACGCTGCCCAGCTTCGTCAAACAGCCTGTGTCTACAGACTCTGCCTCCGACTCGCAATACGGCTGGACGCGGTGCGGTCAGCAGTGAAGTTGGCGGAGCAGCCGCGGGCGCCGCTTCAGAACCGAGGTCCAATATGGAGCCGGCCGCGAGCCTGCATGTCAAATGCGGGGGGGGCGGCGGACTGCGGCCGGGCTTCAATGCCGTCTGCACAGTGACGGCTTTGTCGGCAGCCCCGAGCTCCGAGCCCCGCCCGCACACCCATGCGCGATGAGTGACACGGACAAAACCGACCCGACGGCGCCGTTACGCCTCTTCAACGCGCGTCCGACACCACGTCACGAGTGTGATCAGCTGCCGCGCCAATCAGTGTTCGACCGTCACGTCGAGGCGTCACGGCAGCGACAACCCAGTCTCGAACGCGCCGCCTGTGTGTTGGCGCGCGCCAGGGTGCGACACCGCGCATTGGCCGCTCGCCGGCTCGTGTCGGCGAGCTGCCGCCGTCAGGTCCGCCTTCAGACGGCGACACCACCGCCCGCGAATTGCCGGACATTCCAGTTGTTGCATGACCTTCCTCTCCGGTACGGCATGCATGCACTACGGCAGCAGACGTGTGCAACGACCAACGCACATAACCACAGCCATCAGCATAACCATAACCATCACCACACATAACCATAGCCATCAGCATAACCATAACCATCACCACACATAACCATAGCCATCAGCATAACCAAGCGGCTGCATAGTCACACCAAGTAACGCACAGAGCCCACACAGAAACACTGGTACGTTTGAACGAGTGCGGCAAACGAGCCACAGCAGCCAATCACTTGTCTCCAAGTCCACCAGCAATGGCATGGCGAGTAATGTGTTGTCGACAGCATAACAGCAGTAAGCGGCCTAAAGTAAGCCAGCTAGGTCGATGCAGTGCGTATTTCAACTTCCACGGACGGTGAGTGCGTAACCTGCCGGAACGTCCCATCGCAGGGTGGACTCGAACGGCAATTGACTGATCTGTATTTTCAATTATAGTCAAGTGCTATCAAGTAACACTCGACGCGGACGTAAGTGAGCCGACTTTCAATCGAACGGTAGCTTTCAGGGCAAATTTTACTGGAAGTAGATGGGCCGATTTGCACTTGTGGAACTGACATATTAAGTTACTTTAATCGATGGCAGGGGCGGAGGGGGGGGGGGAGGGGCACCTCGTTCTAGTTCAGGAGTGTGTGGGCATCACTGAACGGGAACAAATTCGTGAGGGGGAGGGGTGCACTTAGACATCTCCAAGAGGATACCGTTTCTCTCAGAGCGGCACTTCTGGCTGCCACGTTCAGCGGTGGGTAGCACTCAACCGACCGCCCGGTTGGTTGGTTGGTTATTGGTTTTACGACACGTCGACCGTTGAGTCATATAGCGTCGCCAATCTCTCACGCCGATTGGTCGCGGGCGAAGAGTAGCGACAGGTAGATTCGAACCCACAATCTTTCGATTGCGAGACGAGCATTTTACCCCCAGACCACTCGTCCCCCTAACCGACCGCCCGGACGCCTTCGCACGGAACAACTAGCATGCGTGGTGCCATTGCGTCTTCCAAATGACGCGCCGATTTCCGGTTCCGGTTCGCCTCCCCTACCTGATCGGAAGATTGTTTTCCGATCAGGGAGGGGTTCGCCTTCCGATCAGGGAGGCGCCGTTCTCCGATCAGGGCAGGGAGTGCACCGTTCTCCGACCAGGGGTGGAAGACACGTGCCTCCAGTGGCCTGGGCAGGGCTCAGGACCCGCCATGCCTGCGGACCACCTGACGTACGGCTACACAGCACCGCACGCTCTTCCAGACTGCCGTGTCAGCGTCATACACGACGGCCGACCGGACCACCTGACGTACGACTACACAGCACTGCACGATCTTCCAGACTGCCGTGTCAGCGTCATACACGACGGCCGACCGGACCACCTGACGTACGACTACACAGCACTGCACGATCTTCCAGACTGCCGTGTCAGCGTCATACACGACGGCCGACCGGACCACCTGACGTACGACTACACAGCACTGCACGATCTTCCAGACTGCCGTGTCAGCGTCATACACGACGGCCGACCGGACCACCTGACGTACGACTACACAGCACTGCACGATCTTCCAGACTGCCGTGTCAGCGTCATACACGACGGCCGACCGGACCACCTGACGTACGACTACACAGCACTGCACGATCTTCCAGACTGCCATGTCAGCGTCACACACGACGGCCGACCGGACCACCTGACGTACGACTACACAGCACTGCACGATCTTCCAGACTGCCGTGTCAGCGTCACACACGAAGGCCGACGCGAGAGGCAATGTGAACAATGTCCTCCTTGCTCGCACGACAAAGAGGCAAAGAGCACTCTATGCCTTTCGAGGGGACCAAGCCACACGAATCGACATCATGACACCCTTCAGAAAATATCCACTTGCAATGCGTTTGCTTGGTTGATTATTGGTTTTACGACACGTCGACCGTTGAGTCATATAGCGTCGCCAATCTCTCACGCCGATTGGTCGCGGGCGAATAGTGGCGACAGGTGAGATTCGAACCCACAATCTTTCGATTGTGAGACGAGCATCTAACCCCTAGACCACTCGTCCCCCAATGCGTTTGCTTGCAAAACTCGCGTTCAGCCGTGCACTAACCTTTAAACACATCATCATTGACTCGCTGAAGAGGTCCTGCAAGGCAGGCGCTTGCCATATGTGTGTTAATTTTGGGCATGGATGTTTTAGCTTACCTCTTGCAGACTGGGCGAATTTCCGGAAAGCACCATTTAAAAGCTTGATACTTCAACGTAAGCCAATCCCCTTCAACTGAGCTAAAGTCACAGAGTGCGCGCTGGATGCAACAAGGCATGTTTTTTTCTACAGAAGCTATTACGATGAGCCTTCTTACAATCTTCATTTCCTGTTATTCTCATTTTTGCCCTGATTTTCCCACATTGCCAGATCAGCCACATCAGCCACAATGCTGCATGCCAGATCAGTTGGCATGTGTTGATTCGGCCACGTGATCACGGGATCAAACAATTTGAAACAGTTCGTAGAGCGTCACATAGGATGGTGGTGCCGATGCACTACAAACGTCGAGCTTCATGGAGCTACGAGTCGAGCAGAATTGTCAATGGAACAGGCCCACAGTGTTGCAACAATGGACTCGCCCATCTCGTGCCCATCGCGGGCGGCGCATCCGCATGATCGCTCCGGGCCAACCACACCCAGCCGACGCACGGTAGCGCCGCCCAGTCTTAATTCGCATGTCGGCCAATCTGCAGTGATTGCGACCGCCTGTCCGAGCCCACTGCGGGCTTGTTAGCCGGGTTCTCAGTGATTAGACACGGCCGACCGGAGAGTGTGAAACTTCGTGATCCACTATGGTAATGCAATGACGCTGAATTTCAAGTTGGCCGGCGGCCAATCTGGGCGGCGGCGGAAATCGACTGTGCGGCGGGAGCGGTCCAGCACCCAGCGCCGACGCGTCGCCACGTGCCGGCGGGCTCGTCAGCCGGCGCGGTGGTCGGGTCCGGTGGTCGGCGGACACTGGCCGCCGCCGACAGGCCCGGCTAGCCGACACGCCCCCGGCTGGTGCCCCAGTGGTGCATACGGACTGAGGTCGGCAGCAGCAGCCACACCACAACCAACACAGGCGCCACACCACAACCAACACAGCAGCCACACTACAACCAACACAGGCGCCACACCACAACCAACACAGCAGCCACACCACAACAAACACAACAGCCACACCACAACAAACACAGCAGCCACACTACAACCAACACAGCAGCCACACCACAACCAACACAGCAGCCACACTACAACCAACACAGCAGCCACACTACAACCAACACAGCAGCCACACCACCACCAACAAACTGTGCGCTATCGGGCGAGCAGTCTCGACGGCCTGCGGCGGCATGGACGGAAACAGTGGCGGACATTGACATGGAAACAGTGGCAGATCATTCGCCGTGGAAACAGTTGCGGGTCTTGCAACGTGCACATGGCAACAGTGGAGTGTGTTACACCATGGAAGCAATGGCGGGTGTTACACCGTGCACATGGGCCCACACGCCACAACAGCTCACCAACACTGACCTCACGCGGAGTCATACGACACTGGCCAGGCCAGGTACACATCATCTGTATACGACACTGACCAGGCCTGGTATACATCATCTGTATACGACACTGACCAGGCCAAGTACACATCATCTGTACACGACACTGACCAGGCCTGGCATACATCATCTGCATACGACACTAACCAGGCCAGGTGCACATCATCTGCAAGGTATCAATGAATCCCAGCTAACTTCACTGGAACGAAAATTAGCGACAGTGAAGGTGTCAGGTCTAGCCTCCCCTTCACCGGCGAGAAACAACTCAGCTCGCTTCACATCACCTCACACTGGCGGGAACAACCTCAAGCGACCCCAGCGGCGTGGCAACAATCACAACACATGCATGCAGAGCACGCTTTCGGAAACATCAAGGCACTTCAGTAATGCATTTGAGTTCGGCCAGGCACACTAGTACCCGGGTTAGTAATCACGTGATAGGTGGTATTCACGTCTGTCGTGATGCGACAGGTTGCGCCCACGCCTGCAGTCACGTGAGGGGCGGTACCCACGCCTGTAGTCACGTGACAGGCCGAAACCACGTCTGTGGTCACGTGACTGGCCGTACCCACCTCCGTAGTTACGCGACAAGCCGTACCCACGCCTGCAGTCACGTGACGGGCCGTACCCACGCCTGCAGTCACGTGGCGGGCCGTACCCACGCCTGCAGTCACGTGACGGGCCGTACCCACGCCTGCAGTCACGTGGCGGGCCGTACCCACGCCTGCAGTCACGTGGCGGGCCGTACCCACGCCTGTAGTCACGTGACGGGCCGTACCCACGCCTGCAGTCACGTGGTGGGCCGTACCCACGCCTGCAGTCACGTGGCGGGCCGTACCCACGCCTGCAGTCACGTGGCGGGCCGTACCCACGCCTGTAGTCACGTGACAGGCCGTACTCACGTCTGCAGTCACGTGGCGGGCCGTACCCACGCCTGTAGTCACGTGGCGGGCCGTACCCACGCCTGCAGTCACGTGGCGGGCCGTACCCACGCCTGTAGTCACGTGACAGGCCGTACTCACGTCTGCAGTCATGTGGAGGGCCGTACCCACGCCTGCAGTCATGTGGAGGGCCGTACCCACGCCTGCAGTCACGTGGCGGGCCATACCCACGCCTGCAGTCACGTGGCGGGCCGTACCCACGCCTGCAGTCACGTGGCGGGCCGTACCCACGCCTGTAGTCACGTGACAGGCCGTACTCACGTCTGCAGTCACGTGGCGGGCCATACCCACGCCTGCAGTCACGTGGCGGGCCGTACCCACGCCTGTAGTCACGTGACAGGCCGTACTCACGTCTGCAGCTGTCGGTCGGCGATGTTGAGCACGGCGGGCCGGCCGGAGCGCTGCACCAGCAGTACGGCCACGTCGCTGTGCTTTGCCGAGCAGGCGAGATGCAGCGCTGTGCGGCCGTCGCGGTCCTGGTGTGTCAGCGCAGAGCCGGCCTCCACCAGCGACTCTGAGGCGGCACGAGGAGCGGTGAGGAGGCCGCCCGACACCCGAACAGGTCACACGGTGAGGAGGCCGCCCGACACCCGAACAGGTCACACGGTGAGGAGGCCGCCCGACACCCGAACAGGTCACACGGCGAGGAGGCCGCCCGACACCCGAACTGGTCACACGGTGAGGAGGCCGCCCGACACCCGAACTGGTCACACGGTGAGGAGGCCGCCCGACACCTGAACTGGTCATACAGTGAGGAGGCCGCCCGACACCTGAACTGGTCACACGGTGAGGAGGCCGCCCGACACCCGAACAGGTCATACAGTGAGGAGGCCGCCCGACACCCGAACAGGTCACACGGCGAGGAGGCCGCCCGACACCCGAACAGGTCACAAGGTGAGGAGGCCGCCCGACACCCGAACAGGTCATACAGTGAGGAGGCCGCCCGACACCTGAACTGGTCACACGGTGAGGAGGCCGCCCGACACCCGAACAGGTCATATAGTGATGAGCCGCCCGACACCTGAACTGGTCACACGGTGAGGAGGCCGCCCGACACCCGAACAGGTCATACAGTGAGGAGGCCGCCCGACACCCGAACTGGTCACACGGCGAGGAGGCCGCCCGACACCCGAACTGGTCACACGGCGAGGAGGCCGCCCGACACCCGAACTGGTCACACGGTGAGGAGGCCGCCCGACACCCGAACAGGTCACATGGTGAGGAGGTAGCCCGACACCTGAACTGGTCACACGGTGAGGAGGCCGCCCGACACCCGAACAGGTCACATGGTGAGGAGGCCGCCCGACACCCGAACAGGTCATACAGTGAGGAGGCCGCCCGACACCCGAACAGGTCACACGGTGAGGAGGCCGCCCGACACCCGAACTGGTCATATAGTGATGAGCCGCCCGACACCCGAACAGGTCACACGGTGAGGAGGCCGCCCGACACCCGAACTGGTCATATAGTGATGAGCCGCCCGACACCCGAACAGGTCACACGGTGAGGAGGCCGCCCGACACCCGAACAGGTCACACGGTGAGGAGGCCGCCCGACACCCGAACAGGTCACACGGTGAGGAGGCCGCCCGACACCCGAACAGGTCATACAGTGAGGAGGCCGCCCGACAACCGAACTGGTCATATAGTGATGAGCCGCCCGACACCTGAACTGGTCACACGGTGAGGAGGCCGCCCGACACCCGAACAGGTCATACAGTGAGGAGGCCGCCCGACACCCGAACAGGTCATACAGTGAGGAGGCCGCCCGACAACCGAACTGGTCATATAGTGATGAGCCGCCCGACACCTGAACTGGTCACACGGTGAGGAGGCCGCCCGACACCCGAACAGGTCACACGGTGAGGAGGCCGCCCGACACCCGAACAGGTCATACAGTGAGGAGGCCGCCCGACACCTGAACTGGTCACACGGTGAGGAGGCCGCCCGACACCCGAACAGGTCATACAGTGAGGAGGCCGCCCGACAACCGAACTGGTCATATAGTGATGAGCCGCCCGACACCTGAACTGGTCACACGGTGAGGAGGCCGCCCGACACCCGAACAGGTCACACGATGAGGAGGCCGCCCGACAACCAAACTGGTCATATAGTGATGAGCCGCCCGACACCTGAACTGGTCACACGGTGAGGAGGCCGCCCGACAACCGAACTGGTCACACGGTGAGGAGGCCGCCCGACACCCGAACTAGTCATATATTGGGGAGGCCGCCCGACACCCGAACTAGTCACACGGCGAGGAGGCCGCCCGACACCTGAACTGGTCACACGGTGAGGAGGTCGCCCGACACCTGAACTGGTCACACGGTGAGGAGGCCGCCCGACACCTGAACTGGTCATACAGTGAGGAGGCCGCCCGACACCTGAACTGGTCATATATTGAGGAGGCCGCCCGACACCTGAACTGGTCATACAGTGAGGAGGCCGCCCGACACCTGAACTGGTCATATAGTGATGAGCCGCCCGACACCTGAACTGGTCATACAGTGAGGAGGCCGCCCGACACATGAACTGGTCATATAGTGAGGAGCCGCCCGACACCTGAACTGGTCATATAGTGAGGAGCCGCCCGACACCTGAACTAGTCATATATTGAGGAGGCCGCCCGACACCTGGACTGGTCACACGGTGAGGAGGCCGCCCGACACCTGAACTGGTCACACGGTGAGGAGGCCGCCCGACACCTGGACTGGTCACACGGTGAGGAGGGTGCCCGACACTTTCCAACCAACGGCGTTTCGCCGTAAGTTGGTTATCTGGCCTTGCGGGCGCGTCAACGTCGACCCCACATCGCGCCGGCGTGACCCCCACGTCGCGCCGACATGACCCCCACGCCACAATCGCAGCTGAGCCGTGTCGGCGTGACTATCCGGCGCGGCCAGCACGCCTGGCCGCCGGGTCGCACAGCCGGCAGACACCTACCGACCATGGCCAGGTGGCCGGCGGCGGCCGCCGCCAGCAGCGGCGTCCTGCCGCGCCGGTCGGCCGCCGCCAGCGCGTCGCCACCGCCGGCCAGCAGCAGCGGCAGACACCTACCGACCATGGCCAGGTGGCCGGCGGCGGCCGCCGCCAGCAGCGGCGTCCTGCCGCGCCGGTCGGCCGCCGCCAGCGCGTCGCCACCGCCGGCCAGCAGCAGCGGCAGACACCTACCGACCATGGCCAGGTGGCCGGCGGCGGCTGCCGCCAGCAGCGGCGTCCTGCCGCGCCGGTCGGCCGCCGCCAGCGCGTCGCCACCGCCGGCCAGCAGCAGCGGCACGCAGTCGACGCTGCTCCGCTCGGCCGCCACGTGCAGCGGCGTCCGGTCGCGGCCGTCTCGCAGGCTGAGCGGCGACACGCCGAAGTGGCCGACCAGCGTCGTCAGACAGCGCTGGCTGCCCTTGTACCTGGCCGGGCGGCGGTGCGGTCAGCTGGACTGGCCGCCATGGCGACGTCAGACACGGCAGTCGGACAGTCGTGGTGACGTCAGACACGGCAGTCGGACAGTCGTGGTGACGTCAGACATGGCAGTCGGACAGTCGTGGTGACGTCAGACACGGTAGTCGGACATCTATAGTGACGTCAGACACGGCAGTCGGACAGTCGTGGTGACGTCAGACATGGCAGTCGGACAGTCGTGGTGACGTCAGACACGGCAGTCGGACAGCTGTAGTGACGTCAGACACGGCAGTCGGACGGCCAAGGGCACACGCCGTGAGTCAGGTCAAGCCAATCATACATTGCATGCCACACAACGTACGCTGGCTTTCCACACATCTAGATAAATAGCACAAGTGTACATCTGCTTTCCGGTCTCTCAACACGTTGAAGGACTTGCCGTCTTTACGTGTCCATGAACAGCTTCCGATTGAGTGCCAAGTTACGGCCACCGGGTAATCCTCAACACCGCCATCCTCCAGACAGATGCCCGGGTACGACCACACACACCCTAGGCAAGGAACACGCCACCATCAATAGTCACACAATGTTACATTGTCAGCAGCAGCCGGCAATAGCCACTGGCAAACACAGCTTAGTATCACATGTGAAGCCTGCAACCAAACAGCATGCCACCCAGTGGCGTGCCAACACGTCAGTCACCTTAATCAGCGCCGTCAACACCAGTTGGTGCTGCCGGCAACCAGCATCAGTCGGCATCATCACGTCACTCATCACCCACCATAGCTCTTCACTTCCAACTGTCGCATACCGCTCTCCCTTACGTCTGTTCAGCTCGGCAACTAGGGCCAGCAGACAGCCGATGCGGGAAGTTTATCTGCGCCAGCAGACAGCCGGTGCGCGAAGTTTTTTCTGCACCAGCAGACAGTCGGTGCGGGAAGTTTATCTGCGCCAGCAGACAGCCGGTGTGGGAAGTTTATCTGCACCAGCAAACAGCCGGTGCGGGAAGTTCATCCTCGCCAGCAGACAGCCGGTGCGGAAAATTTGTCTGCGCCAGCAGACAGCCGGTGCGGGAAGTTTATCTGCACCAGCAGACAGCCGGTGCGCGAAGTTTATCTGCGCCAGCAGACAGCCGGTGCGCGAAGTTTTTCTGCACCAGCAGACAGCCGGTGCGGGAAGTTTATCTGCACCAGCAGACAGCCGGTGCGCAAAGTTTATCTGCGCCAGCAGACAGCCGGTGCGCGAAGTTTTTCTGCACCAGCAGACAGCCGGTGCGGGAAGTTTATCTGCGCCAGCAGACAGCCGGTGCGGGAAGTTTATCTGCACCAGCAGACAGCCGGTGCGCGAAGTTTATCTGCAACAGCAGACAGCCGGTGCGGGAAGTTTATCTGCACCAGCAGACAGCCAGTGAGGGAAGTTCATCCTCGCCAGCAGACAGCCGGTGCGGGAAGTTTATCTGCGCCAGCAGACAGTCGGTGCGGGAAGTTTATCTGCGCCAAGCAGACAGCCGGTGCGGGAAGTTTATCTGCACCAGCAGACAGCCGGCGCGGGAAGCTCATCTACGCTATCGACCACCCAGCCGTCAATCGGCAGCGCGATTGTCGACTGACACCGACAGCGGCGCCAACAAATGTGTGCGTAACCCGATCGCCGCATCCTCGTGCACTTCCGGTACGGTGGCATCGTGGGACGGCGGCTGCTGGGTCGTGTACACTAGCCGGCCAGCAGTGCCGCCGCGCAGCCGAGAGCGTCGAGAGCGCCGAGAGCGCCGATAACGTCGAGAGCGCCGAGAGCGCCAATAGCGCCGACAGCGCCGATAGCACCAGCCGACCGCACCGGCTACACGCAGGCAAGTAGGCATGGGCTGTACCTCGGCGTTACCGCGGCTGTTGCCGTGCCGGGGTAACGCCGTGGTAACGCCGGGGTAACACCAGGCGCGCTGTGCAGGCGTCAGTGCAGCAGCAGGCCGGTCTCAGCTGGCGACAGTTGGTGGCAGTGAGACTGTGTATGACAAAACCAGCCTGCCAGGCAGACAATGGCAGATGCAGACTGCGGGAGCCGCACTGGGAACACGTGCTCCACCAGCCATCGAATGAAGTGAAGTCTCTGCGACAACTTCACGAGTCCAGTTGAAGGTACTAGAAGTGGCCACCGGGACGGTCTGACACCATCTACATTGATTTTCGACCCGTCAGAGGGGACACTCGGAGATAATTCGCCGCCTATCGGGAAGGTCCGACCTTCGTCGATTTTCCCCAAAAGACTCGCCCTCCGCGGAAACGATGTGCTTTTGACGAGTGTCAAACGAGTGTCAAGTGGCCCTTTGACGCCCTTTGACGAGTGTCAAGTGGCCCCATACGCCTTTTGACGAGTGTCTCGGCCTATACGTCTTCTTACTCGTCCATTGCCGTAGGCGAGAGGTGGCCACCGGAGGCCTGATGTGCCATGTTGCAGTCACGGTCAACTGTCATGTACTGATTTTTTTTCTGGGGGAGGGGTGATCGGCTAGGTAGGCTCCAGAACGCCCAGCCGCTCCCGTCTCCGCACCCAAACACGGCCGCCGCACTGCTGCTGTGTGGTCAGTGTCGGCCACCTGTCCGGGGACGGAGGGCGAGGCGAGGCGGCGGCCGCCACACTGCTGCTGTGTGGCCAGTGTCGGCCACCCGTCCGGGGACGGAGGGCGAGGCGAGGCGGCGGCGCAAACAAATAACTGCCGCCACGACGGGTCGCAGCATTGGGGGCACTGGAGCGCGATGGAGGTACCACTCCGCGTCGCCCGACACGCGGAACCGACGCACACCGGCATCAGCTAGACAAAGCCGCGGGGAAATACCGCGTCCAAAGCCAAACAAAGCCGCGTCCACGGGAAACACACCACTGAGCGTGGCCGTTCTGCTAAATTGATATAAACACAGACAATGGAGGGCTGAGAAACGCTTAGCGATGCAGAGTCGCAGTAGCAATTCCAGCACACCACGAATTCAAATTCAACCCGACCCGTGACTGGGACCCGCGATCGATCAAATCTCGTGTGACCCGGCACGCGCCACTGTGTGCTACAGTTGGTGTGGCCGGACCTGGCCCGCATCATTGTGCGTCACAGTTGGTGGGAGCTGACCTGCCACGCGCCACTGTGTGTCACAGTTGGTGTGGCCGGACCTGGCACGCGCCACTATGTGTCACAGTTGGTGTGACTCGACCTGGCACGCGCCACTGTGCGTCACAGTTGGTGTGGTCGGACCTGGCCCGCATCATTGTGCGTCACAGTTGGTGGGAGCTGACCTGCCACGCGCCACTGTGTGTCACAGTTGGTGTGGCCGGACCTGGCACGCGCCACTGTGCGTCACAGTTGGTGTGGTCGGACCTGGCCAGCACCATTGTGCGTCACAGTTGGTGTGACACGACCTGGCACGCTGGCCATGCACGTTACCAGGTCAACGAGCCGCCGTTAGATTTACACTTGAATCAGCTGCCGCGAAGTTTTGTCTTCTGGGACGTCACGTGACAATTATTTTTATAGTTTCCACCTTCGTGAACTGGACAACTCTACCTGATGTATATTGCCGTCATTATTCTGTCGCTATTCTTTCAGCGCCATAGCTACTTTGGTCAAATAGGTTGTACGGGATTTGGTGTACTAATGGTGTACTAACGAGTACCAATGATGCTAGATTTGCCACGTCTCGACCCATAGGTCATTGGGGTCACTGAGCCCGAAGCGTTGACCTCGTTTTGAAAACTTCCGAAATTGCGCCCGATAACTATTTGTATGCATCGAGAGGTAGCCGGGTCGCACACACGCTGACCGAGCCATAGCCAGGTCACACACACGCTGACCGAGCCATAGCCGGGCCACACACACGCTGACCGAGCCATAGCCGGGCCACACACACGCTGACCGAGCCATAGCCGGGCCGCACACACGCTGACCGAGCCATAGCCGGGCCACACACACGCTGACCGAGCCATAGCCGGGCCGCACACACGCTGACCGAGCCATAGCCGGGCCACACACACGCTGACCGAGCCATAGCCGGGCCACACACACGCTGACCGAGCCATAGCCGGGCCACACACACGCTGACCGAGCCATAGCCGGGCCGCACACACGCTGACCGAGCCATAGCCGGGTCGCGCGACCTGTCACAGAGTCTGGAAATACTCTGGCCGGAGCGGTCGTCCTGGAACACGCCCAGAATGGCACCATCCCCCGGTGCCGGCAGGGTAACGACGAGGCTGGAACGTCTCTGTCCAATGGCGCTGACAGGGCAGCTGAATGTAGGAAATTGTCGATCCGCACGCATATTTTATATTTAATGTGCAATGCGAACACCTTGAAGAGTGCGACGGTGTCGATGTGCACAACTTCTATTTGATTCGCAATGGCTCAACCGTCTCGGGAGTAGGCCATATCCAGGAGTGGTAGGTGATTACACAAATTTAACTTGCAACATTTTGGCATGACGTGGTACTTACGAGAAGCAAGTGTGAATATGCGCTTTCGTATATAATAATAGCAGTAGCTTGACGGAAGCGGATTAACATTGAATGGAAACGTAGGTATATACCAGAAGTGTTGAAATGGAACATCCCCGGTACTGGGATTCGAACCTCCGGTCTTAAGATGATCTCCCAGAAAGTGAAACAAATAGCAAAGCAGTGAAACTACTCGAATGTTTTACGTTAAGTACAATATGGTCAAAAACAGTGGCAGACCTGGGATTCCGCCCGCCCGTGATGCTCGATTCATGTCACATGGAATCGGATCAGGATCAGTCGGATGGGCCTGGAATTCGATTTCGGTTTTGCACCTGTCAAAAGCTCGAAAATCCTATCTCTCAACATGGAACGGATATTTTTTTGGCTTACCTTTTATTCCACGGGGTCACTGGCGGATCCAGCCCACCGTTTTTTTTTGTGGGGGGGGGGAGACAACTTCTAGCTTTCGGCGTCAGCCCCCCCCCCAGTGGGGTACCTAGGAATTGCATCAGGGGGAGGGTCGAACGGATTTGGAACTGCCCATCCTCCCATTATTTTTGGTTTAAAAGCACCGGATTTCGACCACTATTTGGCAAAGGGGCCAATTTTCCAAAATAATAATTAATGACAAAATAATTTCCTGTGTAGGGGCTCCAGCCTACCTCCACCGTTTCTAAGCTACCGGATTCTTGTTCTTGTTTAACACAACGTTCACGTTCACGTCCAAAGTCTTGTACCACGTCAACGTTCGTGTACGTGCACACACCGGCGGATTCGATTTTGTCAACCAAACTTTGTAAGCAGTACTTGAGCGGCATAGAACCCTCGATGTGTGTCAGAATCTACCATGCTACCATATTGGGCTTCCAAACAATTATACAAAAATACCTTTACAATTTGAGATTCTTCCATCCGGAACGCTATTTTTTAACCTTGGTAAAGGTTGTGGCATTTTAATATAGTGTACTTCTGTTGGTTTGAGGGGCGAAAAGACACCATGACCCACCCATTTTAAGCGTTCGGGGGGGGGGGGGGGGGTGGCCGGAATGGCCCCTCCTTGGATCCGCCAGTGCACGGAGCCATGGAGCATGGCGGATGGTAATACCCGCTTTTTGCCTACGTTTGAAATTTTTGGTTTAAAAATCATGAGTGATGAAAATGTCGAAACTTTTTGTTAATTTGATGTATATTTATGAAATGTTGTTGCCAGTCATATCAGTACAGGTTTTACAATAGTGACAGCTGCTGGGGTGTCGTCTAACTATACACAGATGACGCGTTGGCGATTGTGATGGATCAATGCCCATCGAGTCAGGTTGGACAATAGCGTCAACTACTGAGGTGTCGTTTAGCTACATATATGACGCGTGTGACGATTGTGATCGATATCACTTCTTTACCTGTGCGCGTGCCAATTTATCCAATTACAGTGCAACATTTTGTGACATTAGTTAAAATAGCTTTCGTCGCAGCGGCTTCGAAAAAAATCATTTAATCGCTGAGTTTGCCTCAGCCAACTTCACCGGTTGAAAGTTATATCCGCACACGTGCTGCCACGCCAAACAATCTACCGTAGGAGGGATTTTAAATGTGAACAGTTGTCTTATATACAGCTTCGTTCGACTAAAGCTATTCTTGCTATAACACAATTCTACTGCAATTCGCTAGCCTGGCGCGTACACAGCAAAAAGTTAAAAATAAATCACAACCGTCACACGCGTCATATATGTAGGTAAACGACACTGCAGCAGCTGATTGCGATTGTCCAGATCTGGTCGTTGCCTAGCAACAACGAGCCATACTTGGGTAATGTAACAAGTGCTGAGTGGTGAAAATTTGCCCGTTGCAACGGATATACCATTGGTCATATTGAAAGGAAGCTTCACATATAAGTACCAACATACATGCAGAGTTGCATGTAAGTCCGCATGCTAACACGAGAATATGGTTGGTTATTGGTTTTACGACACGTCGACCGTTGAGTCATATAGAGTCGCCAATCTCTCACGCCGATTGGTCGCGGGCGAAGAGTAGCGACAGGTGAGATTCGAACCCACAATCTTTCGATTGCGAGACGAGCATCTTACCCCTAGACCACTGGTCCCCAACACGAGAACATGACCAGCCGTGGTATGATATGGGTTTAAGAGCTCAACAACCACGCACCATATTTTGCTATTTGTGAGCTTAAATATAAAATATGGAAATTTCAATCGGAGACAATCTTCATGAATACTTGATTGGATTAGTCTGCAGTGAAACAATGATTGGAAGAACCCATGTACTTGTCTTCACCCGTAAAATTATCAAGTTGACGGTTACATTTCCGGCATATGAAACCATATTTTAGCTGACTGGGACTGTTTTCAGCGGAATTATTTTGACGATGTCATTTCCGCTGGTCCCGAAAACACACTGTACATGATAAAGCGAATTCATGATGTATCTTTTTGGAATACAGTTGACGTCCGATATACGAAATGTTCTCTCGACCACCTGCAATCACACCACGGAAATAATTCCGCTGAAAACTTCCATTAACATCCAATTTATGGTTCGAATGGTCCGAAGCCAGTTGTCCACAAGATAACTTTAGGGGTGGCAAGGCAGGCAAATAAATCTCCTAAACGTAGGATTAATAACCGAACAACGAATACTACTCGTCCTTTTGGTAGGGTAGAGTGGGGTAAGATGCTCCCTCGGGTAAGACGCCCCATCCCCTCTATAGGCTGATGAAAGAACTAGAGAACATATCTGAAGTTCTTGATTGGAAGCAGAAGCCACGGTTGTTTATTGCGCAAAAAGTTGGTCCGTTGCTGCAAGTGCGTGACGAGCGCTGAGTGTTTCTCTGTTTTTTTTGACGTTTTCGATCATGAAAGTTGAACAAAATAGTTGCAAATATCTGTCCAAATAATATACTTGCGTGCTGTAGGGCTTTCCATCGCGGAACAGGATATATTTTGCCTCTTTAGGGTGTTATTCTCCAGTGCGCCACGATCGCCCTATTTCTGCACGCTACGTGCGACCAAATTTCGGCATTGGTGGGTAAGACGCCCCACACATCGATGGGGAAAGACGCCCCCGGGGGCATCTTACCCCATAGATGGGGTAAGTTTACGAATTACACATTCATGTTTTAATATGTAGCTAATTAGCTTTCATACCTCGAATATGTTTTTATATATTTCTTTTGTCACCCTCGGGGACGTACGAACTATTGAAAGTGTTCGTGAAGGGGGGGTAACCCACAAGGGATTGGGAAGCTGCGGTCTGAAATTTACCACGTACATTTTTCGTGTCGGGTAACATCTATACATTTTTGGTGTCAGGCCTTTCCAAATTGGGGGCTTGAATGCCATCCCCTCCCTGCTTGTTACGACCTTGGTCATTCGTAGATGACATACTTACCTAAATGTGAAAGTGTCTGTATTAATCGATCTACCCATATCTATAACAGATAATACCCAGATAATAACAGATCTACCCAGTCAATTAATCAAGATAATAATACTGACTTTACCCGAATACTATAATACAAATTTATATGCACCAAATTTCGCCAGACTGTGTGAAAATATTTGTACCTAGCGAAGAGCATCACCCTTGCACATTATTTCAAGGCTTGCCAAAGTATTTCCAGTTTGTTCCAATACGTGCAGCAAACACCAGCGGCGCGGGAACTGTTTCAAAGTTGGGGGCCACACAACTATTTTTTGGCAGAATATTTCCAGTCAACGCCATAAGGTCAATGTTAAAAATCACTCAAGTTGGTTGGGGGGGGGGGGGGGGGGGGGGGCTCTGCCCTTCCTGTTCCCCTCACCACCCCCGGTTCATGCGTCCTTGGCAAACACCATCAGATAATACCTTGCCACAACCCTAATCAGTTTGTATCAATTTCCACCGACAATTTTCTAATTCCGATATCATTTTCAGGGTCACGTAACATGGCACGAACCAGAACCAGGACCTCGGACCGAGGCTCCTATGGCCAAGGGAGTCTCAAGCAAGCACTTCAAGCCATACGTAGTGGGTCTTCCCTGCATAAGGTCTCCAAAATGTACAAGATATCCAGAAAAACACTGCGTCGCCACCGAGACAAGAAGGTGCTGGTCCCGGGAAGTCTGGGAAGGTCTACAGACATTCCAAAGGAAATGGAGGAACAACTCGTACAAAAGATCAAAGAAATGGAGAAACTTCTTTTTGGGCTCACAGCACTGGACGTACGGCGTCTAGCCTACGAGTTCGCAGAGAAGATGGACATGAAAGTGCGGTTCGACAAAGAGCACAGGATGGCTGGGAAAGACCGGCTTTACGGATTTTTGCGTCGCCACCAAAGCCTGTCAATCAGGAGCCCAGAAGCCACAAGCCTATCCCGAGCCGTCGGATTCAACCGACCTCAGGTCAAGAAGTTCTTCGACGCATACGAATCAGTTCTCGACGGAGGCGACTACGGGCCCATGAAAGTATGGAATATGGATGAAACTGGGGTGACCAACGTACAAACTCCAGGGAAGATCGTTGCTTCCAAAGGCGTTAAAAGAGTCGGGAAAATCACAAGCGGAGAGCGCGGCAAGACGTGCGCAGTCAACGCGGCTGCATTGTATGTACTTACCTCCAGTCTTCGTCTTCGGCAGGATAAAGATGGTTCAAAGCCTGATGAACGGTGCGCCGCCAGGCTCGGTGGGAACGTGCACTAAGTCTGGATGGACCGATCAGGAGGTTTTCCTCACGTGGTTCCACCATTTCCTGGCGGTGGTGAAGCCCTCAATGCAGGACAAACACGTGATCATCCTCGATGGCCATCACAGCCATAAGTCGCTCGAGGTCGTCGACATGGCTCGGGAAAACGGCGTGACAATCATCACACTGCCGCCGCATTCTACTCATATAATGCAGCCGCTAGATGTGGCGGTATTCAAGTCCCTCAAGAGCGCGTATAACAACGCGGTGGACACCTGGATGCGTGCCCATCCAGGTAGGCGCGTGACCGAGTACGAGCTGGCTCAGATCTTCAGCACTGCCTACTCGAGATCTGCTACCATGGAGCGGGCGATCAATGGATTTAAAGCCTCAGGAATATGGCCCTGTGACATGGTTTTCACCGAGGATGATTTTGCACCCGCACGGATGACTGAGGAGGAGGCTCCCGATTCCCCCGCCGGTCTCGACGGGAGCGCGCTACAGTCGTCTCAAGAACCGGCGCCGGAGACTGCGGGCTCGAGCGCCACAGCTGCCGGTGTCGACGAGAGCGTGCTGCAGTCGTCTCAGGAACCGGCGCCGGAGACTGCGGGCTCGAGCGCCACAGCTGCCGGTGTCAACGAGAGCGTGCTGCAGTCGTCTCAGGAACCGGCGCCGGAGTCTGCGGGCTCGAGCGCCACAGCTGCCGGTCTCGAGGAGAGCGCGCAGCAGTCACCAACCAGCATTCTAGATATGTTATGCACCACTCCGCGAGCGGAAAAGAGAAAGATCTCGTCGGGCTGAACAAGCCACAGTAATCACATCGTCTCCCAACAAGAAAATGCTTGAAGAAAGAAAAATGAAGAAGGGAAAAGAAAAAGTAGAGGCAGCTAAAAAGAAGGGGACAAGACAGACAAAGCCAGGATCGCAAAAGAAAAAACAACAAGCTGGCAAATCTGCAACGCCGCAAGAACGAGATGACACCAGGTGGCATCTGTGGCATGATATTTATCATGTCGTGTGAAGAGTGGATTCAGTGCGCAGCCTGCCAAGGCTGGGCCTGTGTGCTCTGTACCGACGTACAAGCTAACGGCGATGGTGGCTACACGTGTGACCTGTGCCGCAAATACATTTGATCTGTGCTGTCAGCGTATGTTTTAAGTTGAATTGAAACTTGTGAAAGCATGCTATGCCCTATGGTGATGTGTTGGCACCAGCCTGGTGGAATTCTACCTTAAGAATAATTCACGGGTGGCTGGTGATTTCGGTACCAAAGCGTTTCTTTTTCGCAAACTCAGAATAAAACATGAACGTTTGGTTGATTTTTTCAGTGAGGGGAAGGAATGCGTCTGCCGGTTGAAGTGCCTACGAAATCATGAACGATAAAGTTTGCATTTTATGGCAATGGGGAAAGATGCCCAGGGCAGGGGCATCTTACCCATACCCATGGGGCATCTTACCCACCCCATGGGGTAAGACGCCCTTTTGCATGCCTCTGGTAAAATCTCAACAATGAGAAAACGAGACAAGTCTCAGTGATCCAGTGCATTCCAGTGGATATAAAAATGATGGGGCTTCGTGTTGACATTCAGAGATCCAGGATTTGGGGGTTAATTTGTTCACAATGCCAATTTCCCTAAACCCTGGGCATCTTACCCCACTCTCCCCTATCAATAAATATACCTTTGCGTTCGTTGACATAATTTAGATAAATTAACGGAACCTCGACAAAGAGAACAAACAAGAAAAGATACGACTTGGTTCCATGCCAATATCTAGTTAGTTATTGGGGTTTAGGGGCGCATCGACCACAGAGGTCATGCAGCGCCCATAACATAGTCATACCGAGCATGCCAATATCTCAAAACGTACCAATTTGTGCACGGTAGCATTGCTCACCTCACTTAGGGCGGGGGTGGCCGAGCGGCTGAGATGTTGTGGTCTGGATACCAAGGTCCGGAGTTTAACGCTCGCACCACTCGGAAGGCTTCACAATCCCGCGGCCCACCGGCGAAACAGTGTGGGCGGCGCAATTAGCCGTGATTGTGCATAAAGGGCGCCGGAAACTACCCAATAAACGAACAAACAGCACACCTTACTTACACGTTGATTACTTCTATCGCCGCTACCGCACACGAACAATTCAGGAATATCACGAAAACACACCCTTACACTTATGAATGAACTGAATCTACCAACTGTGTAGTGTTTGTCTCAATAGAGAATGCGGTGGTGGGTGAAGGAACTCGCTAATCACAGCCAGTACATGGTACACCAAAACATAACAAAGACACTTCTGCCACATCCTTGAATATATTTCTTCCCACGGCATTTTTTTACTCTCGACATCCTGGAGGAAATTATCTTCGCAGCTACATTATCTCGCAACAAAGATCCCGCTATGTATCTGTAATTACATTTTGTGTCCGAAAAACACCTCCTTTTCTTTCAGATAAGCGTGTTTTGCCCGCTTGCAATGGACTTGTAAGTACAGAGTGGCTAAGCTAATCAATACCAGAGCTGAATGCTCGGATGAAGAACGCGTGGCACGCACACGGACGGCGACGGCAATATTTCTCAACAACACCCCCGGTGGTCGGAGAGCAGGGGTGGAGCTTCTCGAAAATTATTGGTGGGGCCCAGCCAGAGTCGAGTCAATGATGTTGCTTCAGAGAGCGGTCCGCTATTTAGTTTTGCCAAATCATGCCCCAAATAAACAGACCCTTACTGTGCAGTGTGCATTGAAGCCTTACTGTGCAGTGTGCAGGACGTGAAAACAAAGCTAGTATCTTCATTCTTCTCTCTTTAAGAAGACGTATGGCACACGATAGACACTCGGTTCAAATTCTGCCGATTTCCCATCAAGTGGTAGATTCAGGGTGCATGCAACAAGCTCTGCTTAGCATATGACCTTGAACCATAATACCACCTCAACAAAACCAGGGACGTAACCAAGGAGGGGGGAGCGGTGGTCGCGCCATGGGTACGTAAGTAATTGCTTACGGGATCGCCATGGCGAAGATGGAAAGGTCGACACCACTTTTTAGGACCACCGAGACTTGTAGGCCTCCTAAGAATGCCTAAGAACGCCTTATGAATTTCTACGGGCACTTGCGAACGCCTACGGACCCCTACGAAAGCCCCTCGTAAGGCTCCGAACACGCTCAAAGAGCGTGTTCGAGCCTTACGAACGTCTGTTGGCCCCCACAAACGTCTACGAGCCCCCTACGAAAGTTCACGTGCCCTCAAAAACGTCTACGGACCTTTACGCACGTCTACGGGCACTTGTGAGCCTCTACAACCCCTCCGAAGCTTCATGAGCCGTTACGAGCGTGTTCGGACACCTACGAACGTCTACGGACCGTTACGAACGTCCACAGGCCATAGCGAACGTTAAAAGGAACACCATCGTTCTGAAATGGCTCTCCAAACCGCACGCGAGTTCATAACTTCGTGGATTTTTATGTAGATGTATGGCACCACTTACCCCCAACCGAATACTGAATAGACGTCCTTTCCGATGAAGCTTTGACATCCTGCATCTAGATGCACGCTTGGCATTTCCTGTTTACGACTGTGCCATGTTCACTTACAATTTGAGGAGATAGATAGAGGATTTGAGGGATCCGACGATCCGGGTGTTCAATGAGGGCTACATAAAAAATATTTTCGCCAGACAAAAGGACCCTTTTCGAAATGAAGTGAATATAATCAAAGAAAAATACAATAAATACAACACATTTTAGTACATCATAAATTGTAACTCGTGTTCATTTCAAACAAGAATAACCGTGCCGGTAGCTGGTGCACGGACGTCTCAGTATGGGGTTGACGAGGGATCAGGGTCATGTAAGGCCGTGTCAGTGGCGTTGCAATGCCAGCAAGTGCCAGTGCGTGTTGTGCCGCCAGAGTCGGATGCGGTGTGAAAGAAACAGGCGAATTTGGGGGCGGATCGTTTGGCATACTTTTGAAGGACCCCCCTCGCGAGATCCATGTACTGCGCATGTTTGTGCTGGCTTGAGTTATTTCCCATTGATGTTTTGACTACCCGCAAATATTGAGCTGTTACCTATCTAATGTAGCTGACAAAAAAAAACAGTCTGAGGGACCACCCATTTCCCGTTTAACGGATTTTGTCCCGAACAGGTTATGTATGCTTTTTCTAAGATGATTGTGATGAGCCTCCAAACATCTTCGCCCACCGACA
>JAOTOM010001646.1:0-75285 GCA_034440615.1 Ashinkailepas kermadecensis | reverse complement strand
ACGTGGTGGGAGGTAACAGCGACGTGGTGGAGGTAATAGCGACACGACTCACGTGGTGGAGGTAACAGCGACGTGGTGGAGGTAACAGCGACACACTCACGTGGTGGGAGGTAACAGCGACGTGGTGGGGGTAATAGCACGTGGGGAGGTAACAGCGACACACTCACGTGGTGGAGGTAAACAGCGACACACTCACGTGGTGGGAGTGTAACAGCGACACACCCACGTGGTGGGAGGTAACAGCGACGTGGTGGGAGGTAACAGCGACACACCTACGTGGTGGAGGTAACAGCGACGTGGTGGGAGGTAATAGCGACACACTCACGTGGTGGGAGGCAACAGCGACGTGGTGGAGGTAACAGCGACACACTCACGTGGTGGGAGGTAACAGCGACACACCCACGTGGTGGAGGTAACAGCGACACACCCACGTGGTGGGAGGTAACAGCGACACACTCACGTGGTGGAGGTAACAGCGACGTGGTGGGAGGTAACAGCGACACACTCACGTGGTGGGAGGTAACAGCGACGTGGTGGGAGGTAACAGCGACACACCCACGTGGTGGGAGGTAACAGCGACACACTCACGTGGTGGGAGGTAACAGCGACGTGGTGGGAGGTAACAGCGACACACTCACGTGGTGGGAGGTAACAGCGACACACTCACGTGGTGGGAGGTAACAGCGACACACTCACGTGGTGGGAGGTAACAGCGACACACTCACGTGGTGGGAGGTAACAGCGACACACTCACGTGGTGGGAGGTAACAGCGACACACTCACGTGGTGGGAGGTAACAGCGACACACTCACGTGGTGGGAGGTAACAGCGACACACTCACGTGGTGGGAGGTAACAGCGACGTGGTGGGAGGTAACAGCGACACACCTCACGTGGTGGGAGGTAACAGCGACGTGGTGGGAGGTAACAGCGACACACTCACGTGGTGGGAGGTAACAGCGACGTGGTGGGAGGTAACAGCGACACACTCACGTGGTGGGAGGTAACAGCGACACACTCACGTGGTGGGGAGGTAACAGCGACGTGGTGGGAGGTAACAGCGACACACTCACGTGGTGGAGGTAACAGCGACACACTCACGTGGTGGGAGGTAACAGCGACACACTCACGTGGTGGGAGGTAACAGCGACACACTCACGTGGTGGAGGTAACAGCGACACACTCACGTGGTGGGAGGTAACAGCGACGTGGTGGGAGGTAACAGCGACACACTCACGTGGTGGGGAGGTAACAGCGACACACTCACGTGGTGGGAGGTAACAGCGACACACTCACGTGGTGGGAGGTAACAGCGACACACTCACGTGGTGGGAGGTAACAGCGACGTGGTGGGAGGAACAGCGACACACTCACGTGGTGGGAGGTAACAGCGACGTGGTGGGAGGTAACAGCGACACACTCACGTGGTGGGAGGTAACAGCGACACACTCACGTGGTGGAGGTAACAGCGACGTGGTGGGAGGTAACAGCGACACACTCACGTGGTGGGAGGTAACAGCGACACACTCACGTGGTGGGAGGTAACAGCGACACACTCACGTGGTGGAGGTAACAGCGACACACTCACGTGGTGGGAGGTAACAGCGACGTGGTGGGAGGTAACAGCGACACACTCACGTGGTGGGAGGTAACAGCGACACCCGTGGTGGGAGGTAACAGCGACACACTCACGTGGTGGGAGGTAACAGCGACACACTCACGTGGTGGGAGGTAACAGCGACGTGGTGGGAGGTAACAGCGACACACTCACGTGGTGGGAGGTAACAGCGACACACTCACGTGGTGGGAGGTAACAGCGACACACTCACGTGGTGGGAGGTAACAGCGACACACTCACGTGGTGGAGGTAACAGCGACACACTCACGTGGTGGGAGGTAACAGCGACGTGGTGGGAGGTAACAGCGACACACTCACGTGGTGGGAGGTAACAGCGACACACTCACGTGGTGGGAGGTAACAGCGACACACTCACGTGGTGGGAGGTAACAGCGACACACTCACGTGGTGGGAGGTAACAGCGACGTGGGGAGGTAACAGCGACACACTCACGTGGTGGGAGGTAACAGCGACGTGGTGGGAGGTAACAAACTCACGTGGTGGGAGGTAACAGCGACACACTCACGTGGTGGGAGGTAACAGCGACGTGGTGGGAGGTAACAGCGACACACTCACGTGGTGGGAGGTAACAGCGACACACTCACGTGGTGGGAGGTAACAGCGACACACTCACGTGGTGGGAGGTAACAGCGACACACTCACGTGGTGGGAGGTAACAGCGACACACTCACGTGGTGGGAGGTAACAGCGACACACTCACGTGGTGGGAGGTAACAGCGACACACTCACGTGGTGGGAGGTAACAGCGACACACTCACGTGGTGGGAGGTAACAGCGACACACTCACGTGGTGGGAGGTAACAGCGACACACTCACGTGGTGGGAGGTAACAGCGACACACTCACGTGGTGGGAGGTAACAGCGACGACCAGCGAGTCCGCTTTCCAAATCCGAGAGAGACGCGCCCTCCACGGGGCACACCCTGGCCACCGCCGTAGCGGGCGGACTTGGCCAGCACAGCGGCCAGCAGCGCCGATATACAGGCCAGCAGCACGATCAAACGCATCCTGTCGACATACGGACCAGCAGCAGTCAGATACATCCTGTCGATATACTGGCCAGCAGCAGTCAGATACATCCTGTCGACATACAGGCCAGCAGCAGTCAGATACATCCTGTCCATATACTGGCCAGCAGCAGTCAGATACATCCTGTCGACATACAGGCCAGCAGCAGTCAGATACATCCTGTCGACATACGGGCCAGCAGCAGTCAGATACATCCTGTCGATATACGGACCAGCAGCAGCAGTCAGATACATCCTGTCGACATACGGGCCAGCAGCAGTCAGATACATCCTGTCGATATACGGGCCAGCAGCAGTCAGGTACATCCTGTCGACATACGGGCCAGCAGCAGTCAGATACATCCTGTCGACATACGGGCCAGCAGCAGTCAGATACATCCTGTCGATATACGGGCCAGCAGCAGTCAGGTACATCCTGTCGACATACGGGCCAGCAGCAGTCATGTCAGTTACAAGTAACTACAATGTAATTACCATGATCTTAATACCTAAGAATAAAAGATACCTGTCGGTTAATTTACACCAATGAACATCCCACAGGAATCACAATAGAAGAAACATAGATAGACAACAGGCATGTTGATGTTAACATAATTCAGATTCATTCATATATGACGACAAAAAAATATCACTTCGTATCGACTTTAACCAAACGTAGGAAAGGTATTTTGGAGCACGTCTGCATTCAGAAACCCACCTGTTGCGCTGTCGGCACCCAAGGCCTCGATGCGGCTGCTGCGATGAGCTGTGTTGGTTGGCGGCCGACTGCTCCCCGCCGACCGTGGAGTGACACTGATGTCGTCTGCGGCCACCTTTTATCGGTCCGGCCGCGCCGACCACCACGTGACAGGTGAGGAGGCTCTGATTGGACGGCGGCGGGGCCAAAGACAGTCGTTGCGATTGGAAAGGATAATTCCGTAGGTTGGGAACGTCTCTGTCCTTGCTGGAGATCTTTCACCAAGCCAGGAGGGGCCCAGGCCCTTGTTTTAGGACATATTTTCAGATTGAATAGCAAAAATACAGCCTTAACATTAGCAGGGTATCAAACCAGGGGGCAGGTAAAGCGGAACGCATAGTACAGCGCCCCCTCCCGCAGCAAGGGGCGCTGTACTCAGTCATCTTTTTGTCTCGGCAGTGTATTAGCTAGCGTTGGCGAGAATTAGTTGTCACTGGGAACATTTATTCGAAGAATGGTCTGCTTGGAATTATGCTGTCCGGTGGCAGAGCGATACCATGGACTGAGACCATAGCGCGAAGCGCGTCCAAAATTTATTGTAGGCGTGGTCAATATCCGAAAATCTAGTTCATATAGTGTAATTGCTTGGGAAGGAGAGAGAGAGAGAGAGAGAGAGAGAGAGAGAGAGAGAGAGAGAGAGAGAGAGAGAGAGAGAGAAAGAAAGAAAGAGAGAGAGAGAAAAAAGAGAGAGAGAGAAGAAGAAAAAAAAAATATATATATATATATATATATATATATATATATATATATATATATATATATATATATATATATATATATATATATATATATATATATATATATATATATATATATATATATATATATATATATATATATATATATATATATATATATATATATATATATATATATATATATATATATATATATATATATATATATATATATATATATATATATATATATATATATATATATATATATATATATATATATATATATATATATATATATATATATATATATATATATATATATATATATATATATATATATATATATATATATATATATATATATATATATATATATATATATATATATATATATATATATATATATATATATATATATATATATATATATATATATATATATATATATATATATATATATATATATATATATATATATATATATATATATATATATATATATATATATATATATATATATATATATATATATATATATATATATATATATATATATATATATATATATATATATATATATATATATATATATATATATATATATATATATATATATATATATATATATATATATATATATATATATATATATATATATATATATATATATATATATATATATATATATATATATATATATATATATATATATATATATATATATATATATATATATATATATATATATATATATATATATATATATATATATATATATATATATATATATATATATAGAGAGAGAGAGAGAGAGAGAAGAGAGAGAGAAAGAGAGAGAGAAGAGAGAGAGAGAGAGAGAGAGAGAGAGAGAGAGAGAGAGAGAGAGAGAGAGAGAGAGAGGCGTTCCAGTTCGTTGCGCCTCTTATTGCGCGTCTTTTCATCCAGGATATTACAGAAATGGCTGGATAAACTCCCACGAAACTCTGCGGAGGACTGTGAACATTCATTGCATAGCTTCTTTTGGCATGCATCTTTTTGTCATGTCAGGCCAGCTCATTGATTTAAGAACATGTTGTCAGGTCCTGAATAGCTCGTGAACATGTTCCCGCGTACTTTCGTAGATTTGGCACTTTTCAAGTTCGGACCCAAATAGATGGCGACCAATGCGTGATACGCTTATGAAATGCACATTACCCTGTCCAACATTCAATCGAAGTCGAACGAGAAGTCGCATGGCCCTATATCCCCGCTCGACGACGATGCCGCCGCGGACGTGCTTGCGCCGGGCCGCGACGACTCGCTGCTCAGCGTGCTGCGCCAGCTGACGCAGCTCCTGGACAGCCTGGCGGGCGGGCGGTGGACGGCGAGGCAACGGCCGCTTGAGTCGTACGGCCGCCTGATGCACATTGGTCAAGGCGAGCCATGGGGCACGATAGCCAAAACGAGTCCGAGTCGTGATGCACAATAGCCATGACGGGCCATGATGCACGATGGCCAAGACGAGCCATGATGCATGGTGGCCAAGACGGACCACGGTGCACGATTGTCAAGACGAGTCATGATGCACGATGGCTATGACGAGCCATGACAGCAGCCCGCAACGCCGCTGAGATAACACCCTGTCCCGAAAACGGCACCACCACGGTGGACTGGCTCAGGTGGACATCAGCTGGAACGCGTCCGGTCTGTGTCGTCGATTAATTGGCGACAGTGGGACAGAAACTCGGAGTAATTGTCCGGTATTCATTACACAAAGGGTTCTCCGTGGCTAACGAATGCGCAACACTTGGGCGAGTAGGATACCGGCAGTCGTGGATCAGATAAATTACCGTGATTTGGATGTTCGGGGGAAATGCACACCTCGCGAAAGCCGTGATGTTCACAGCGCATCAACTGCCAAGAAATGTGGTGTGGTCGGTGGGTAGGCTTCAAGGCATGTGAATATTCGATAACAAGGTTATTTAGGCTGGCGAGCTTCCCCGACCACGTGGCAGGCAAGCTTGGCAACATTATCCGACGTAGATGCGAGTGATATGAGAAGCCTGGAAAACGATACCTGTGAAAACGTCTGTGTGCACGTAGATATGCCACCCGTCTGGCAATGGCATGCGGTATTGTAGTCATGTCGTTAGCGCTGATCTTCGGTTCATCCAAAAAGAGGTTGTCTCCCAAAGCCCGTCATTATATTTTACATATAGACTTTACCCCCATGTATTCGGAATGTAAATAAAACTGATGAAGGCCATGACCAGTTCTTTAGATCTCGCTTGTTCAAATATCATTTAAATGAACGTGTGTCAGCGCATCGTGTTTGTGCTCCCTACGGAAAGCCATTTGCTTGTACCGTTGCCAACCTCGAGTATATTTGTAGAGTTTGTTGGTGAACTAGCAACAGTGATTGCTGACGCGCGCGCTCGTCTCTCGGTATGGATCTGGCGAGCGAGCTCTGTGCGATTGTTTCACCATCAGGCAGCATGTCTTGACACCCGAGACGCTGCACCGTCCTGGTGGCCTCGTCCGGTCGACTGACTGTCACTGGACGTGGCGCTCTCGCGGCGTTCAGTGCCGTTCATGCGTTTAGTTTGTCTGGCGATTGCGCGCAACATTGCTGTCCCGTGCGGTAGTGTCCGTGTTGGGACGGTGGCACGTGTACGTGGCGACTTGTGCCACCAGTTTGTTCATTCCTTTGCATGAAATGAGCAGCTTCGACCGGTCGTTTCCATGCGACCTGTGCTACTCTTTTGCTTTGGCGAAAAGTAATGTAAAAGGAAAGTTAAGAGTACATACGTGCACACAAAACAAGAAGAAAAACCCATCTCCAGTTCTTGGGAGTAGCTTTGGGAGCTAATAAGTGATAAAGAACGTGTTCTAACGCGCTTTCCGACAAACAGTAGGACATACATGACCTATTACCTTTGACCTGGTCTTTGACCTCACCTATCACCAAAAACTTGTTTTTGTGCCTCGTTGTCGTCCAGTCGATGCTACCGATTGTCGCAAAACCCAGCAAACTTAGCCGATAGTATCAGTTTTCACAGCGGGGAAAGTCTGCCCCACCCCCCTCCCTCCCTCCTCGAGTTAGACGTGTTCGGCTCTGCACCCCAGTTGGGCGAGGATTACCGACCGCTCTGGTTGTCTTTAAATGTAGCGAACTCTGGTCGGAAGGAAATTAATTGTTTTCGCCCCATTAGCCCGATACATGTCGTATGTGGGGAAGAAATACGAATACCATTGATAATTTATCAGATAAACTTGACATGAACTTTTTGATATTTGTTTCGATTTAATAGAAGTTATCTGGATCCATTGAAAAACCTTGATTATTTTTTTTTCATAATTGCGGAACCATTCCAAAGTCAATGATGGTGCTATGGGACAAAAACGGTTTTGTAGCATGTTTTGAAATCAGCAAATGACGTGCAAAGAAATTATCTTTAACCTCGCATGCTCCAAGTTTGAAATTTGTTTTGTTCGGCATGTTATTTTTGCATCTTCTGACGTGTGAGGCAACGAGAAAAAGCATTTCCAGCATTTCAAAAAGTATATGTGTAATGTGAATAGATCGTTCGGAATATGTTAATATGAAAATGTGCTCAAAAAGGCCCGCGTGTGTTGGGAGATTTTGAATTTTCCGAGAAATCCCAGGTAACTGATTTAATATATCCCATGGACTTAACGCACTGTGAAAAGTTCGTTTGGACATTTTTACGTACAGGAACGCGGAAGACCGACATAGGGAGGAGTTAAAATCGTAGCTACCCCTCAGTTTTTCTGAGACTTAGCATGAACCTGTAGACGTGAACTGCAAAGAATGGCTCTGGCTCTTGCCTCCTCCTCCTGCCATCACTCAATCTTGTTTGATTTCTTGCATCCTACATGTGGTCGGCACGGGGAGGACCTGGCCCGCACCCCAAAATTATAGGCGCTGCTTTACCCATGCCTGGCGTGCTTGGCCTTCTCCCGGGAAGTTCCTGGTTCCATGGCACACGTAGATTCAACTGACCGCCGTGGGGGATAAGGTGTCGACCGTGAATAAGGTAAGGTAAGATAAGGTGTCGACCGTGAATAAGGTAAGGTAAGATAAGGTGTCGACCGTGAATAAGGCAAGGTCAGATAAGGTGTCGGCCGTGAATAAGGCAAGGTCAGATAAGGTGTCGACCGTGAATAAGGTAAGGTAAGATAAGGTGTCGACCGTGAATAAGGCAAGGTCAGATAAGGTGTCGACCGTGAATAAGGTAAGGTCAGATAAGGTGTCGACCGTGAATAAGGTAAGGTAAGATAAGGTGTCGGCCGTGAATAAGGCAAGGTCAGATAAGGTGTCGACCGTGAATAAGGTAAGGTAAGATAAGGTGTCGACCGTGAATAAGGTAAGGTAAGATAAGGTGTCGGCCGTGAATAAGGCAAGGTCAGATAAGGTGTCGACCGTGAATAAGGTAAGGTCAGATAAGGTGTCGACCGTGAATAAGGTAAGGTAAGATAAGGTGTCGGCCGTGAATAAGGCAAGGTCAGATAAGGTGTCGACCGTGAATAAGGTAAGGTAAGATAAGGTGTCGACCGTGAATAAGGTAAGGTAAGATAAGGTGTCGACCGTGAATAAGGTAAGGTAAGATAAGGTGTCGACCGTGAATAAGGTAAGGTAAGATAAGGTGTCGGTACCAAGGATAAGGTAAGGTAAGATAAGGTGTCGACCGTGAATAAGGTCAGGTAAGATAAGGTGTCGACCGTGAATAAGGTAAGGTAAGATAAGGTGTCGACCGTGAATAAGGTAAGGTAAGATAAGGTATCGACCGTGAATAAGGTAAAGTGAGATAAGGTATCGACCGAGGATAAGGTAAGGTATGATAAGGTGTCGACCGTGAATAAGGTAAGGTAGGATTAGGTATCGACCGAGGATAAGGTAAGGTTAGATAAGGTATCGACCAGAGATAAAGTAATGTAAGATAAAGCATCGATTGGGGATAAGGTGAGGTAAGATAAGGTATCGTCTCGGGATAAGGTAAGGTAAGAGAAGGCATCGACCGGGGATAATGTAATCGGTCCTGGGGAGCGCAAAAGTGCTGAAGTCGAACCAGAAATTGTGCGAAATGCCGAACAACTGCTCAGATTTGCAGCAATATGTCGCAATAGTGAGATAGAGCGATAATGCTTGGCGTGTGCATAGATTGAATAACATCACAGAATACGGCAACTTTAAAATGCAGAACAGCGAAAGAAATACTAACGTGATGAATGAAGAATAGCAATATCCTTTTCATCAGATGTAACCACCCCGGGGTATGATACACGGCCTTGGTCGCCACTCCCCCCCCCCATGCGCAGGCAATGGGATACGGGTGTTTCTGGCGGGAGCTTGATTTAGAGCTACCATACTCTAATTCCAAGGTGGCAACGATGCTGCTTCGATTTTCAGTCCAGAGTATCTACCAATGAACACCATTGTATTTCCTTTTAAACTATGCTTGTCACACGGTAGCATGTGATGTTGACACGGCACATGTCCCGTGTCTGTAGGGATCTGACTCGTACCAATCATATTTTACTCATGTTAGCATATATATATATAAATATTAGTAAGAATGTGATATAAATAAGAATCCGCTACGCAAATATTCAGAGATAGTCCACTCCTACTTGAATGTCGGACTAACGCCGACCACTTCATCAAATGACTGCCTCCCAGTTGGCATGAGCTAACCCAGACCAATATATCAGAAATCCCTCGACTATTTTGCATGAAGCATTTCCACATGCTCTATATTTCAATCCATGAAGACATGACATACATTTCTCATTCGTACAAAATTCACTCTGGCTGAGAGCGTTTTCAACAGCGAAGGCGTTCACCCGAGTCACGTGCGTCCCCGAGCCCATCACTCTGAGTTACCGAAAATTAGCCCATGGGGAAATCCACCCAAGGCTGGTTTACCGCATGCCGTCCTGCTGTCTTGAAATATTTGTATTGGCGGAGCGAAGCTTTTGAAGACTCATCGCGCACGATCAAGTCCACGCTGCGGTGGGCGGGTGGCACCTCCGGCGTTGAACTCCTCTCCGATAGCCGCCCACCCAACCGCGGCTGCCTCCATGGCCGCCCCGGCGCTGGACTCGGGGCGGCCGGCACCGGCACTTCTTCGTCTTCGCCGCGGCGGCCGGGGAGCACTTGATGCGTCTCCTCTTGACGCGTCTCCGCCCTCGAACGGCGCCCGGCCTCCCGCGGCCCCTCCTCCAGCCGCCCAGGAGCCGAGTCTGGAGCGGCACGCAGTCCGGCGGGGCCCGGCCGCGCCCAGCGCGCCCCCTCTGAGCCGGCACTCCGACGAGGCGGCCGGGGACCGACCGGTCAAACGGACGACCCGTCCCACACTGTCAGGGTCCGACTGACCCATCAGAGTCGCCAGCGGGCCGTCTGGCGACCAGGACAGTCGCCACGGCGTCGGCGGCAGGCGGCGCCGCGCCGACGACCCGTCCCACACTGTCAGGGTCCGACTCACCCATCAGAGTCGCCAGCGGGCCGTCTGGCGACCAGGACAGTCGCCACGGCGTCGGTGGCAGGCGGCGCCGCGCCGACGACCCGTCCCACACTGTCAGGGTCCGACTCACCCATCAGAGTCGCCAGCGGGCCGTCTGGCGACCAGGACAGTCGCCACGGCGTCGGCGGCAGGCGGCGCCGCGCCGACGACCCCGTCGACACGAGGCCCCGGAACCGCTCAAACCGAGCGGCAATACGCTGCGCCGGCGAGGCGCTCCACACCGGGAGCGCCGTGAGCGCGGCTCGGCGCCAGCACGGTGCGGCGGCAGAGGCGCGCCTTCTCCCGTCACGTTGTGTATCGCAGCCACGCTGTGAAGGTGCTGGAAAGCGAATTTGTCTAAGGTCGCTCCGCAGAATAAGGATTTATCCTGTGTATCTCATTTTATCATGGCTTTCTAGCTTCGCTTTAGTCGCACATCAATGCAACGTGAAGCCAATCAGACATGGCAATGTACCAACAATGCACTGACAACAATGCACTGACAACAATGCACTGACAACAATGCACTGCACGTAACCCGACGGTCGCACATGCTGGTGTACCAACCATGCGCTGAACATAACCAAATGGTCGCACATACCGATGTACCAACAAAGCACTGAACGTAACCAGATGGTTGCACATGCCTTGGAATGCAGTGCTTGGAAGGAGCTGATGAAAAACGCTATTAGATAACATCGGGGTCGTACACGGGTTTAGTTTTGGCATGCTCGTTACGCGTCAAGCGCGGACATTAACCGCCTGGCATCGGGCGGCGAAACATTGTCATAAATTCAGCAATGCCAAGAAATCATGCAATCAATGTAAAAAAAAGTCGCAGCACTGCGTTGTAATGCCATGAATTCGGCGAACGTTAAGCTTAGTTGCGATCATTTTGTTGAAAAAATAGCTTTGGGATTTGGACCCTCAAATAATGCCGTCATTGATCAATTCACGAATTTGTAATTGTTTGCTGTGATATCAAGAAAATGGGTCACGAATCTAAAAAAGTCGCAGCACTGCCTTATAATATCATGAATTCGGCGACCATCGAGCTCAGTTGCGGCCATTTTGTTGAAAAATTCGGTTTGGGATTTGGACCCCCAAAACAATGCCGTCATTAATCCATCCACGAATGTGTAATTGTTTGCCGCAATATCAAGCAAACGGGCCACGAATCTCAAAAAGTTGCTGCTCCGCCTTATAATATCATGAATTCGACGAACATTAAGCTCAGTTGTGGTCAGGTTGTTGAAAAATTCAGTTCTGGATTTGAACCCCCAAAACGATGCCGTCATTGATGTGACTTGCAACATCAGTGGATTGACGACGTGCTACTTTCAACCCCAAAATGCCGACACTAATTGTCGCGCAAGGACATCCGGAATACGATACATGTCAAGAAAAACATCTGAAGTTGATTAGTAAGGAATTTTTACAAAAACGTATCAGTTTGATCTTATAATCAATATCATACGATGATACATTCCTCGATGATTAGAAAATACAGTCGAGAGTTACTTTGCTCTTGGTGTATATTCGGGTACAACCCTTCGTCAAACCACAAAAAAATGCCTAAGCAATTCCAACTAACGGTCGAATTCGCACTGCCATACTGTATTATCTATGTCATGTCGTGCCTTGCAAAGCATAGGCTTTTTGATTCCGGAGACGTCTTCAATGATGCTACGTACAAGACATACATGTATGCGCATTTTCTTACATTGGTCACACACGGCGGTGCCTACTGTACAAAAATTATCGAAAGCACTAAAGTTAACTAAAGTAAGCTAGTCGTTTTTTTTTTTTTTTGGGGGGGAGCTCCTTTCATGCCTATCGCATCTATCTGATTTTCCTTGGTAGACCTGTACACCCTGCATTGCTGCACCAGGACGAAGGACAACAAAGCAATCCGGAAGCTACTGTTCATCACAATCGGCATACGCACATATCGTTCATGGAACGTAACATACTCGACATGCACGTTATAGACACACTGTGGATACATGCCTAACGACTAATCGTATCATAATATCGGCCAAGAGGTTGTGCTCGAGTTTAGGTCAGGTTTATGTTCCTTAATGAGTAATGACTCAGCGATCTTCCGATCCACATGGTCTTCCGCTTTGAATATTATCCGAAGGTCCAAAGAGATATGACTAGTTTACTTTAGTTAACGTCAGTGCTTTCGATGAATATTTTTTAGAGTAGACACCGCCGTGTGCGACCAATGTAAGCAAATGTACATAAATGTATGTCTTGTACGTAGCATCATTGAAGGCGTCTCCGAAGTCAAAAAGCCTATGCTTAGCAAGGCACGACATGGCATAGATAATATAGTATGGCAGTAAGAATTCGACCGTTAGTTGGAATTGCTTATTTTTGTGGTTTGACGAAGGGTTGTACCAGAATATACACCAAGAGCAAAATAACTTTCGACTGTATTTTCTAATCATCGAGGAAAGATCATCGTATGATATTGATGAAATGATATGTTGCTCGCCAGAGCGCTAAATAATTTACATAACTTGATCTTATAATCAATAACTAGCGACCATGGCGGCGGTCCTAGTCGTAGGTTCCGCATTCACGAAGTTATATTTGTTAGCAACAATATCAGATAAACGGGTGAGGAATATTAAAAAGTCACAGTACTGTGCTATAATGCCATGAATTCGTCGAACGTTAAGCTTAGTTGCGATCATGAAAAATTATGTTCGGGATTTGATGGCCCAAAAATAAGGCCATCAGTGATCTATACATGAATTTTTAGTTGTTTGCCGCATTATCAACACAACAGACGCTGAATGTCCACAAATCGAAGAACTACGCTGTAATCTAACTTTGGCGTTGGGGACCATTAACATTCAGGGTATGGTCCAGCGCTCCGCCATATTATGAATGGCGGGCGGTCGGGGACGAGCCGTGGGCCGCGGGCGTCACCGCCGCGTCGGCGGCCTGCCGTCTACGGTGAAAAATAGTTCAGAAAACAATACGCAAAGTAACAATATGCGCAATATATCACTGTAAGTGGCAATTAAATTCACGTTTGAAGGCAAGCTAACTTTCATAAATGCACTACGCATCGTGTTCTATGGAGACAGAGTATCATAAATTGTAACTGTATTTTTCGCGCGTACACTAGTGAGCATCCGGGCGCGCATGTCTCGGGCGCATAATTCAGAGTTCTTGAATGGCATCAGGAGCCTACCTGTTTTCTTTCTTTACTGGAGATCCCCGATGTCCGCATTAGCATTGCGTCTGACGCCTAACGTCGGGTGCAAACTTCATGCAGCAAAACGTATTTGTGGAACGACCTAGCGTTTGGTTTTCGGGAAACAATGAGGTTTATTGAAAAGAGAATACAGGTATGCAATACTATGCCAATTTAAGACTTACTTTTTGTCCTCAACAAATCTATCGACAATCTACTCTTTTCTTCAATATCCCAGTTACCATGTCGCATTATGAAAATAGGTTATGTATCATCTCTCATTCTATTTCTGAACACCCTAAGTCGGCCCTTAAAAAAGGAATATCGTAAGTATAACAATAGTAGATAGTTAATTTCATGGTGTTGAAAACACACTTAGTTCACTGGGAAATTAGCATGCGAGCAAAAAAGACAATTTCCATTCCCCTCCTCCTACACACTGTGATTTTTTAGGGTGTGATTGAAATCGCAAGGAACAATGATCTTCATAAAATCTAGTAGCATTCTATATGGAAAATATTGCATGAAAACGATCATAATGATGTCATTTTGAGATATTCCTGGATATCTTGGAAATTCAACAAACATTTTCATACATGGCCTCTTCCAAATCTTCCCTGCCTCTCAATTAGTTTTTTTCTGGATCCGTCCGAATCCATCCGAACCGATTCGTCCGGGACGTTACGTGACGCAAAAACACACACACACACACACACATACACACACATACACATACACACACACACACACATATGTACACACACACATACACACACATACACACATACACATACACACACACATACACACACACACATACACACACACACACACATATACACACACACACACACACACACATATATATATATATATATAGCCCAATGAAATTAATTAAAATATTTAATTATGGAATATTATTTATTATTTATTATGTTTAGTATATATTATTGAAATATAATATATTAATTCAATTAATTAGTTGAAATTATGCGCGTCATTTAAATCAGCTCACTATTTTATTTGTCAGCAAAATACGCCACCTTGGGTGCACTTTAGTCAGATCACAAATAATGTGGGATCGCAATGCTAGAGTGAGCAGCATTGTTGTAGCTATATCCGATATAAAATATAGCCGTACGTCCAATCTTATCTCATAGCATCATAGGAAATATTAAATGCCTGAACTCGAATACAATTTCCCCAACATCCCAACATTCTTCAGCTGTTACTTCATGTTTTTTTTTATTCAGCTGTACACATCAAAATCCTGTGGCATAGCAACGATGGTGCTAGATTGGGCTCCTTCTCGAGGAAAATTTTGCTGGTCACTAATTTATTCAATAAAAAAGGTCAGATTGAAAGAAAAAATAGTGGTAAAATTTTGTGGACTATTAAAATGGGGATAGGTAGACCTCCTTCAAAAAGTGCCCCTTGACGTAAATCCCATTTACGCCACCGGCTGCAACAACAAATGCATTCAATTTCATGAATAAATGAAAGACATCGCCACGAAGTCGCTGAGCAGGTAAGGCCAAAATGGCGGCCTATGCAAAGAGGGAGGAAGCAAAATGGTGGGCTACACAAGGAGGGGAAGCGCCAATTTCATCATGCGATTCTCGTAATTTCTGTTGATTCTCTCAGCACTTGACAGATTTGCAACCTGTCTCAATCTCTTAGAAAGCCGTCCGCTTTTCTATTCCGACCAGATTCCCGATGTTTTGTCTCAGCCCAGTCGGCTGAACAAACAAACAAAAATCCTAGAAGAAATGAATCGACTCCTCGCAGTTCACACCTGATCTGGTGCCATGCCGGCGCCCAGACGACGCTCCTCACCTGTCACGTGGTGGTCGGCGCGGCCGGACTGATAAAAGGTGGCCGCAGACGACATATCTCGTCAGTGTCCACTCTACGGGCGGCGGGGAGCAGTCGGCCGCCAACCAACACAGCTCATCGCAGCAGCCGCATCGAGGCCTTGGGTGCCGACAGCGCAACAGGTGAGCTTCTAAATGTTCCAAATGTTCCAAAATATTTGTTTAACGCTTGGTTGAAATCGATACTTGGTGAAGTTTTGTTTGCACTTGATGTGGGACTATTGCTCTGAAGTGAAGCATATATATGTATATATATATATATATATAATATATATATATATATATATATATATATATATATATATATATATATATACATATATATCTATATATGTGTGTGTGTATGTGTGTGTGTGTGTCTGTGCATTTCATTTCAAATCACGGCAACTTGTGCGTTTATCTTGTTATTTTGCATCAAGTGTATTTTTCAGATCACATGGCTAGGTTCTAGATTGCGATTGTGTATCACTTCTCTAAGATTCATATTCAGCCATAATACCAATACATAAAGCGCACTTAGCATCGATAGAGTCTCTGTTCGTTCGCTATCGAATTACATAGTGGAAAGTTTCATCCATGCGCCAGATATTTAAGCGTAACGTTGTACCTCTTTCAACAGTTCGGCTATCTATCTGTACACCCATTTATCTTATGTCACGTAAATTTCGTACGATGCACAGCAGCAGTATAACATTTTGCGCACTCGCTTTAAAATACAATGTGTACACCCCCACACCCACACAGATTTGGTGAGCTTTGTTTTTTTATCCTTCTCCGTGTGTTCAGTTTGTTCAACAACATTTCGCAAGCGATGCAACAATTATAGTTAGACTGTGGTCAGGCTGAATGAGCTCAATTTACTGTTGTTCTTTTTCATGAAGCGCTCACTCGACCTAGAGTTTCGACCGAATACGCACATACTGCTGATGTTGGTCTTGAATATCACCGCTGCCTGGTCTGCATGTTGACGTTTTGCATTCAGCACTGCTGATACGTGTGTTGAAATTATGCGTCGAACACTGCATGTTGCATGTTGATGGATGCAGCAAGCACCATGCGTCTCACGCCAACGGCCTGTTCGTCGACGGGATGCTTCTGACCCTGCTGGTCTGTACGTCGACAGGATTTGTCTCACCCTGCTGGTCTGTACGTCAACAGGATACGTCTGACCCTGCCGGTCTATTCGTCGACGGGATGCTTCTGACCCTGCTGGTCTGTGCGTCGACAGGATTTGTCTGGCCCTGCTGGTCTGTACGTCGGCAGGATGTGTCTGGCCCTGCTGGTCTGTACGTCAACAGGATGTGTCTGACCCTGCCGGTCTGTATGTCGACAGGATGTGTCTGACCCTGCTGGTCTGTACGTCGACAGGATGCGTCTGATCCTGCTGGTATGTATGACCTCGTCGCTGGTGGTCGCGGCCGCTTCCAACTCTCGCCGTGCTCGCCAGGGCACCCCGAACGGCTACAACACGGCCTACATGCACGGCAAGCGGGCTGTCTGGCCACCTGCCCTGCCACCCGACCAGTGAGTTCGCTCGGCCCAATCGCCCCGCTTGCGGACCGGTCACACTTTTCCGCACGGTGAAACCCACCCGATGGGTTCTGACAATTCGTACCGAGATTAGAGTATCGGAATTTGAATCGTGATCTGCATGTGGGATAGTTCACGGGCAGCTGTTCTCACCGCATCCAACTCCGCGCAAGCTAAGTTGACGGCACTGACATAACTCAGAATGGGTAACATTATTCTGAGGAACCTGGCTGCGCCTCAGGTACAATTTATTTACTGGCTGATTTTCCTATGCAGATCAATGTAAATGCTCATTAGCGGTGCACGGCACCGCTCGCCCCTGCCCAGCGAAATAGCTGCGTCCCCTGACGCAGTCATTCACTTCAGACTTTATGTCGGATTCAATTCCGTTGCAGGCTGCTATACTTGACCAGGCCTGGGTACGGCGAAGAGGCGCCGCATTTCTACGCTCGTCGCCGGCGACCTCTGCTAGACACCGAGCCGCCAGTCTAGAGGTTCTGCAGCGGCCCGCTCTCTGATGATGGGACGGCGGCCGGCCTCCTCTGAGGCGGCTCATACTCTGATGACGAGACCGTATCCTGCTGCTCTGGAGGAAACTCGCCCTCTGATGCCGAGGTCGCACCCTGCCGCTCCGGAAGCGGCTCGCCCTCTAATGCCGAGGCCGTACCCCGCCGCTCCTGAGGCGGCTCACCCTCTAATAACGAGTTCACACCTTCCCGCTCCGAAGGCGGTTGCTTCCATGATTGAAGTCGGACAGCCGGTGGGGAAGTGCTTGGCAGCCGCTGGCGGGGAATCTGCACCAGGTGCTGCCCGGTGATAGGTACGCGTCATTGGTGCGTGCTCCTCTCATCAGGTCACAAGCGCTCGACAATGTTCGCCAACACAGCGGAACACATCGCAGCTACGGCGCTTAAACCAGCGTGACCACCGTCGCAGGCCAAATCGCAGCACACTAATCAACGCATATGATTATTTTCCATGCGGCTGAGTGTGTGGGAGTGGAATGATGACTTGTCAGGAGTTCAGGTCTGTCGCTTTTCTCGGTAACTCGCCATTTTGCATTTCTGACAATATACATGAAAATGGACAGCAACGTGTGTTTTAGATGCGTTTTAGTTTTCATTTCTGTCATCTTCATTCACTGGTGTAATCATTTGCAAATCACTTGCACGTCTGAGGAGAACCACAAGTTAAAATAAAAGGAGCCTAATCTCTAGGGCTCGTCAACACTGCAATGTACTGCTCGAATTGTTCATTGCCATTAATTGGAGTTCCAGTGAATAGTACATCAGTGAAGACCTCGTGTAAAAAACATCGCATGAAATGCTTCGCATATACGAACCATCTTCACCAGAAGCCGGGCCAGGTCGGGTTTGAAGAATGAAGAGGCGAACCGGGTGGGGGTCGAGACACGTAGCGCCCCTGTGGGTCAATAGTCAGTACCGTCCCGGTGATAAACTACTCAAAAAGGCTGCCAGCACGACCTTCACCGCAAAGGAAGCGCTTGGTGCTGCTCCTGGGATTTTAAAACTGCAAAGGTTAGCCGGAATTGAATGATGGCCGAGATGAAAGAGCTCCCATGACCAGATTACATTTATATCCCATGGCAAGCTGGGGCCGAAATGCATACTGGTGACCACGTGTGAACCAGAAGTGGCTGGTACAGGGCTGGTTTTTTTCTTCGCGATTGCGCTCCTGATGTCGGTGCTAATGTTTTGGCAAGAACAACATATCCAGAATGAAATTGCAGTGCATACCTACTAGTGGTGTCATATTTTGGAATTTCCAAAATCATTATCGAACCGATACCGATTTGCATATAACCGTGGTGACCGAAATATTACCGATCGGATTATAAGACCAAAATTGTCCGAAAAATTACCGATTGTGAAAAACACCAATATTTGGGAAAGCAAATAATTAACTACCATACGAGTATCATTTACAGGAAATTGAACAATATTTTGAATGTTTTTTGTAAAAAAAAAATATATAAAAAAAACATTTAAAATATTTCATCTGAAAGTCAAGACTTGATCATGTCCAAAGCATGTACCGGGCCGGAACTAGGTATGTGGGTGGTTCGCTCTGCTTTCTAAGTACTCGCTCAGATGTTGCATTTTTAGCCTTCTAGATGAATACATTTTCGTTTCCTCAAACTGAACGGTTACACTTTCAACTTCGAATGGTAATGATTAGTAAACGGCAAACTAATACGTTTTTATCACTGCAAGCTACATGTTATTACTTTGATCTTTCGCTAAACACCCGGCAGCATGAGGCTTGACTCCTCAACATAGGCGGAGGAACAGGATGGTCAGGGGGCGGCAGTTAGCCCCCCCCCCCCACTCGCCTCTTGCTCCCGTCCCAACCAGAAAAAAGCGTCCGCGCCACTGCTCAATTCAGAAAAAAAAGCATAAGCACTCTGTCTTTATTTCAAGAAATACACTTCCTTGCACAATATATGGTCTGCTGGACATTCGGGAGACCGTGACTGACTGGGCTGAAGCAAACTGCAAAGCGAGCATCACTAACGAAAGGGACATATTTCCTGAAGACACATAGCCAGCAGGCCTAGAAGGCATCAGCCATCTATAGCCATAACTTGTTTATTCATAACTTTCCTAGCGGTGTTGATCTGGCAACTAATACGAAAACCTTGACTAGCAAACATCTGCTTCGTAGCCAGTGGACTGTTAACCGCAAACGATACAACGTATTTCTGAAAGACGTGTTCACTTCATGCATGATTTAATGACGCAATGTTGGCTCACAACTACCATCTACTTGGCCAGCAGGTCCTTGTTATCTCGGATGAGCAGCAGGTCATCCACCCTGCTTGACAGCAGCCGGGTCCGTCGTTTCTCAACGATCCGACCGGCTTCAGAGAATGTCCGCTCAGCCTTCGCACTGCTTGCCGGGGTCGAATGGACCTTCCGTGCCAGCGCTGCCAGGTAAGGCAATCGCTCCTCGTTGCTCTTCCAGTAGCCCAGAAGATCCGAGACAGATTTTACATCTTTTCCGACCTTATCCATGAAGTAAGCGGCCAACTCACGCTCTACGGCTGCACGGGCTCGCGCCTCTGGCTGTCCGTCCCTTCCGATCGCCTCTGGTTCGTCCACCTCATCCTCCGACATTGGCTCCAGCTCCAGGCTGAAGGCTGTGGCGGGTGAGGCAGTGGATGTTGAAGCTGTGCGTTCAGTAGCACTAGCCACAGCTACCTCTGCCGGTCCATTCGCGCTCTGCAAGCAAAGAGCGATGGCCTCGGCTTTCATCAGCTCTTGGATGCCGCTCTTCCTTTCCTCTGTGAAATTAGGCAGCTGCTGAAGTCGCCTGTACCGGGGGTGCAGGGCCATGGCCAGGTACTGATCATCAGACACCTTGGCACCGAACTTGTCGCCGGTCATCCCGCGAAGGAGGCTTGCCTTCAGGTGCCTGACGATGGTCCTGTCAGAGGGCGCAGGTTGGAGCTGCCGCCTGGCATGTTCCAGGACCAGGGGCACCAAGAAGGTGGTAGGCTGCTGAGAGGCTGACAGCTGCTTGCTCGCGTCGTTGAAGAACCTTAGCACGCCGACTACCCCCTCCAGGTCCGCCTTATCCAGAAGGTCCATGCACCTGGCGACCTCCTCTCTTTCCGCCACACCGACCATGGTGGTCAGGGCCGTGTGTGCGTGACAGATGGACTCCAGCATTGTGAATTCGGAGTTCCACCTTGTTTGAATGGAGGCCTTCAGCCCGCGGCCGTTCGGGTCAGACGACTTGATGATGGTGTTGACGTTACTCTTCTTGGCAAATCTGTCCAGTTTCTTACCCGCATCCAACATGGCCGATACATCTGGCGTATCTTTCAGAGCGTCCTGCATCACGAGATTCATGTTGTGGCAAAAACAGCTTTGCCATCCCCGCCCTCTGTCCTGGAAGGCCACCTTGTTATTTGCCGCGTTGTCCGACACATACTTTATATTGGCACCATTGCTCTGCCAGCAGCCCACAGCCTCCATGTTTTGGCGCATGGCAGAAAACAGGTTTACACCCGTGTGTCTCTCCGTCAGTGGCTCCGTGCCGACCACCCTGGATTTCAGCTCCCATTTATCGTTGATATAGCTGATGTTGATCGTATTGTATGACGTGGATGTCTTCTCGTCCGTCCAGAGATCCGTGCTCGCTGTCAGATGCGGCTGTGATGACAGCTCCTCCTTCAGTCGGGCGCGCACTATGTTCGCCCTTGCTTCCGTTTCCTTGGCGATGGTGTTTCTTCCGGGCAGGACCTGATCGGCTTCGATTCGGCCGTATTTGGCTCCCAGGTTGATGAAGGTTTGGGCAGCCTTCTTGAAACCGGAACCTTCGGCGAAGTTGAACGGCCGGAGGTCTTCCGCGCAGACGTCACTTAGAGCTGTTGCGACCAACTTGTTCTCGGATCGTATCGCTCCCTCCGGAATTTCTTTCTTGAGAAGAGCCGTTATGGGGGTTTGGCTGCTCCTCTTAGGGCAGCTGTGTCGCTTCAGGCCTGACGAGCCCGAACATCGCCCAGAGGAATGGTCGTAGGACGTCCCTGTGCGATGAGTGATGACCGTCGGACACTCTTTGCATTTCACGACCTGACAGATCGCACCATCTAGCCGAACTCTGACAAATCTCCGCCATAGATCATTACCGCTTGCTGGTCCTGACACCCCTGCCACGTATGATATTCGCTCACTCCCTGAGTTTATGAGTCGCTCGATGAGTTTGATGTCACCTCTGCCTACGAGATCTGATGCTGCCATACCAAATTCTCAGACAATCAATGTGATTATGAAAAGATTAAAGAACGTGCCTTCTTTGACGGACCCAAGGCTATAGAAACATAAGGCAGACTGCAGCGGCTGACGGCTCTTCTCGGTCCGAAACAATACGACAATCGTGTCATTTGAGTCTCTGGACAGTGGGGCACTAGTAAAAACAAAACACACGTGCACCTTGTTCACGGGTAACGTCAGTGCTCGGCGCCCCTTGGTATTGGCCGACTGGTTTAACGTCACTGGTATGCACAATTTTTTTTTTACTTGGTGCTTTACGAGTTACTACTCACAAGCTACTAAGGCAATTTAGAGTCGGGCAAACAAACTATGATGCCACTAAGTGCATGAAATTAAGTCCATCGCAGCATTAGTAGCATTACCGAAATGTGTCCGAAAAATTAATGTTTGTCCGACCGATTACCGAATCGGTATCGGTAATTTTTCGGTATCCGATCGGTTTGGTAACCGATTGACACCACTAATACCTACCAACGAAATCAAGATCCGCAATAAGTGAACGTGGCTACCTTACGTCAGTGTTTGCACAATCACCCTAAATTCCCTATTTTGTCTGCAAACTAAGCGCGAACATTCGCGCTTCGCAGTGCATGATTTTGAGATGTGGCAAATTCAGATAACCATTGTCTTTCCAGTACTGGGCATGTGCATCGCATGTACAAAGACGACACAAAAAATTCTGGCTGGATCATTTCAACCAACAAGATCGTGACCTTAGCGATGGACACACCTCTAATCAATGTTTGCATCTTGGCATGGAGCCAACCGGCGTGCTGGCTTGTCGGCGATCTAGCGGTCCGAACCTCGGCTCCTCACCTACCAGTGACGTCTCTGAGCTTACACACACCCAATGGAGCAACAGACCACCCAGAGACATGAGGATGTATGTAAATATATTTCCCATCAAAATATTTTCCAGCAAAATATGTTCGCGCTTTTAGACCTTCCCTCCAGTCAGCTATATGAATAAACTCCAACACCAATGAATAAACTCCAACACCAAATAATAAACTCCAACACCAAATAATTAACTCTAACACCAAATAATAAGCTCCAACACCAAATAATTAACTCTAACACCAAATAATAAACTCCAACACCAAATAATTCGGAGAGCTCCACTACAAATGTTGTCGAATGAGCGAGGATGGCCTCGCAGTTTTGCGGACAGCCAATTAAAAACAAACGCTGCAGGCTGCATAACGAATGGGCATCTTCCAACATCTGTGCTGCAAGCCAACGTATCCAGTAATTGGTCCTATGAGCTCGACCTCCTCAAGTCCAGAAAGTCACTATGCTATCGTCAAAGCAGCGACGGGAAATGGATGGCGGGGGTACGATCTTTAGGAGGAACCATTTCCCCAGAGACTAAAAAGTTGACTGAGAAAATTTCGATGGGGAACATGCACTCGGGAGCGTCCGGGGCGTCATTTTTACTCATGGGGGCAACAGACCCCATGAGTCTTCGATGCGTCTTCGATTGCAAATTTCAAATGGAGTGGTATACTAGAGGGTCCAAGCAAGCGTCCAGTGAAAGCGTCCAGCCTTTTCAAATCAGAGAGGCACCTCTCTCCGGTTAGAGGGGGAGTCGCCGAAAAGTAGGGGACTAGTCCCCCGTTCTACCGTTAGCAACGCCCATGGGCTTCATAACACGTGAAGCATACAAATCTGGTCGACAGCAATGACACCAGTGACGTCAAAATGGCTCCCGTTCTACCAGGCCACAAATAGTTCCTACACCTTTTGGCACATGCAGTGCACGTTCAAGACGTATCATTGGATCAATTCCATACATGAGCACGGTAATAAGCCAATTCGTTTCCATTGATTTTGATATCTTCTGGCTCAGAAGACGTGTGGTATAAAGTATATAATGCACACAATCGAGCAACGCCGGCAACAAACATCGTCTGACTGTGTGGGACTGTCTGACTTGTAATCCAAACCACAGCCACTTGCGACATGGTTCCAGTCGGCCAGTTTGAGTAGAGGTGCACAACACGTCAATAATGTAACCTACAAACATTGAAACCCATAAATCTGTCACATTTCGAAACTTTCGGATGTTACCTAACCTACTCCAATAGCACAGGTCCCCAAAACGGTATAGCACAGGTCTCCAATAGCACAGTCTCGCCAGTCCAGTTGGAGTACAGTCTCGCCAGTCCATTCCTGCCTAAAGGAATTTACTATTGGTACGCCACTGTCAAACTACACTGAATACAGGTGGTTCGGATTGTAGAAAGCAGTGTCTGCATAGTTAGCTTGGTAGAATAGCACTGAATCGTACAATAGAAGAAACTGACCCGAGAAAGTCGTTCTGCCGCCTTGTGAAGCCGCACTGCCACCCTGGACCGTTGCATAAGTTGTAAATGCCATGACCTATAACCCATAGCAGGCCTGGCGATAACTTAGTGGGATGACGCAGGAACTGAACAGACATCGCTGAGAGGTGGCGGAGAAATTCATATATAATTTACCTGCAATTCTCAGAGCGTAGCTGTTCATCCATTGCATCCACGAGTGCATATATACGTCTCGTGCATGTTGTATTGAGCGAACTAAGCGGGTCACGAGGTTGAAGGTGTTTACCTTTCGTCTCTCCAGTTGACGACTCTCTGGTTCACGGCGTCGTTCGCAATCAGCGTAACATGAGGCGAGATAAGTAACCAATGGACGATTGCTGGGCAGTCAACAAATGCTGATAAATCTTAGGAACCAATTTTCTGGGTGTTCAAAGTTTTTCTATAATCGCAATCTGCGAAAAGTAAGGGGTCTTCGTTTTTGGCTGCACTCGATACTCTTGTACACCGAGCAGACCCTAGATATAATACTCGACTTCGCTTCGAACACCCACCTTCTACAACTGAAGATCCCAGACCATACACTACGATGCACGCTACGAAGTACCGTACACGGCGATTTCATCCTTATATTATTCGTATCGACATCCCCTCCCCATACATGCCTGCATCTTCCTGCATTTTCGGCATCAAGTTCGCATTCTGCATTTTCTGCAAACATTTTGTATGTCTTAAGAAGAGAAAGTTGTTCTTAGATCATACAAGGTCACTGACCTGTGGCCGGATAATGAGGTCACCTGACAATAACATGTCACACCTTCCAGAATGCATATATTTGCATCAATCCGTCAGGGATTACTAATCTCAACAGAGCTAGGAAAACTGCCATCTCATAATTTTGGGACGTTTGGTTTTTGGTGACGTTGTCTCTCACCATTATTAGCCTTTTCGGACCAAAATCATAAATTTTAATGAAGTCACACAATTTTATATGTCGATAAATTCCATATAGCTGAACTAAAATCACATTTGAAGTTATCAACCAATCCCGAAATACATGTTGAAAAAATCGGAAACAAACTTGTCCAAATTTTATGAAATCAAAACTGATTAAATGTTGAATTTCAATGTTCATAGATTGCAATTCAATTTGCCATTTCCTTCTCATTCCAAAACGCTCTTAGTTTCCGGAGTCACCTAAATGACCCATGGACTAAAAATGACGTCATCCTTGACAACCTAAACGCTCATAGTGACTTTATTTTTCGTGTAAGTTAAGAAATTTTGGTTGCATTCCAGTCTCCATCATCCATCCAGAGAACTTGTGGTGGAGCACGTGGACCGGCGTTCCATTCTTCTTGCCACAGAATGTTGGAAAATGTCCTGAATCGGCACTGCCCCCACTACCTCGATGCAAAGACGCCCTTAAGTCGTACCTCTCAATCCTGCAAACAACATTCTGAAAATAACTCTGGATCATGGTGAAGTTCCCTGAATCCACTTCCACCGCTCGTCCTCCACGTTAACACAATTTCCTAGCGACATCCGTGAAACAGCGTCTTTACAACCCTTCAAAATCCAGGATGGTATCCCTGTACCAGCATGTCCACCACATATGAAAACCTCCCGATGACATCTATGAATCAGCACCTCATTCTTACAAACAGAAAATACCAGAAACGGCTTGAATCGGCACCTCCATCAAACTGTCGAGACAGATCCCTGATGCAACGAATTGGTCTTTAACGGCATCTTCATCAATTTCCCCTTCACTTTGAGATATTATCGGCAGTGTCACTGAATCTGCTGAAACTATGTTTTAAAAACGATGCTTGTAAAATAAGTAGTTTTATGCTCTAGTGGATGCATTAGCTTTACTTCTCCATATATAAGAGAAGTCACTGCCTTTGTATATTTGTGATCAGTGCATTAATCGCATTCATGTATATTCTAGCATGTAGCAAGTTGCATTACAACCACGTGGCCTCAGGTGGCTTTGTGCATTAAAGCTGGATGAATACTGACAATCTCGGGAGTTTTCTAGTTAGCGACGCAAACAAGGTGGGACAAAGTTTGCTTGTGCTTGGATTCCATGTGATGGGAAAATAATCAGTCAGGCAAGAAAAAGTAAATTTGCTCCAGGTATTTATATAATTATGACCTATTTGAACTCATTTGCATTGCAAAGATCCCTGTTAAGCATCAATCGACTTCCACACGTGGGTAAATAATGCCTACCTTGTCGACCCTTGATATCCGCCCATGGAAAACGTCACAAGAAGCGTTCTTTTTAATGCGTATTGGCGCAATATTTTGAAGGGAAAATGTTCCCTTTTATCTACCTGGGTTATTGAACAAGTGTGCTAATATATAATATAATATATAATGTAAATATAATAAGAACAACCCATGCATAGGAGTAATAACCATTGTTGTCACCAGTGCATTACTTCTGTTAAATTGTTATGAGGAATTACGGTTGCCACTTGCTTTTCCAATTACGCACATCTGAAAACTGCAGGTTTCCACAGATCACAATTTACAGACGCATCAGACCCAAGCCACACCAGAACTGTGTGTGTTTTTATCGACACAGAGTGATTGATTCGCTATTTATTGGGGCTTCAGAGGGCACTGACAGGTCACGTGGCGTATCGTCCCACCGGACTCGGTCCGGACAATCGAAACTGGAGAAACACGCCAGTGGCTCAAGAACCGACGGAATTTAGTTTCCACACCCACAGGCATCGTATTGTTCAAACACAGGCTCACAATTGCTTAGCGAAACTTTCTATGTTTGCGCTCGACCAAGTCGCTCGGTCCTGGAAACGCTGCGCCTACATAGCCGGATCCTGGTGAATGACTGTCTCAACGCTGAATGGATCATGACCTGCAAAGCCCGACTTTCCAGCCAACCAAACAGCTTGCCATCGCGAGTCGGCAAGTCGAGTCTAACCGGGCGCGCTTGCGGGGCGGACGGTGCAGCTCTTCCTCTGGCGTCGACCGGGTGGGCTGCGACCAGACCCCACACAAAGAGCACCCTCCAGTTGCGCACACGACGGCCGGCCGGCGTCGACCGGCAGTGGCGTCGCTCCGCGCACGCCACACAGATCGCAGTCGCCGGCCGAACGACCCGCGGGCGAGCCGCCTCCGACGGTGGCCGTCTCGCCGGCCGCGAGCCAGCCGCCTCAGCAGCGGCCGGTCCCCGTCTCGCCGGCCGAACGAGCCGCCGGCGAGCCGCCTCCGACGGTGGCCGTCTCGCCGGCCGCGAGCCAGCCGCCTCAGCAGCGGCCGGTCCCCGTCTCGCCGGCCGAATGAGCCGCCGGCGAGCCGCCTCCGACGGTCACCGTCTCGCCGACCGCGAGCCAGCCGCCTCAGAAGCGGCCGGTCCCCGTCGGCCCAGCGACAGGGCCGCATCAGAAGATCCGGACAGGCGAGGCGTCGTCGGAGAACGGCACCTCGTATTCGCTGTAGGATGATGGCGTCTCGATGCCGAGCTCCGGCCGTGCCAGGTCCAGCGCCCTGCAGATGATGCGTGGTTGCGACGCGTTAACAAGAGGAAAAGCGGAAAACTAAAAATGTGAAGCGCCACAATCATGATATTCAAGAAACAAAGATGACGAATTCGGTGTAACAATTAGGAGCGAAAAATTCCGTCTGTCCGGATTTGAGAGTGGTGAGCTGTTTTCTCTTCTCCTCTTGGGCCAGATTGAGGCAGAATGCGCAACTGTTAGAAGGCTGCGTAATGATTATGGACACGACGACACTCCTCCGATTTCGGGTACTATGTTTTGAAAGGTCCCCTATTTACATACATATTTTTACACACACACACACACACACACACACACACACACACACACACACACACACACAGGTATGCATATATATACATACATATATATATATATATATATATATATATATATATATATATATATATATATATATATATATATATATATATATATATATATATATATATATATATATATATATATATATATATATATATATATGCATTGCTGGTTGAACACAATCGCGGGACGGGCATTGTACTCTTTCTTCTCCAGACTCTCTATCTGTCTTACGATACCCTTTCCATCGTTCGTATGTTTATGCACGACATTCAAAAGCAGAACTAAGATATGTGAGTAGAACATTCGTTATATTTTCGACGTATCATCCTCCTACGGACATCTTCAAGACTAGGTCAAATTGGTCGCGATCACAAGTTTGGAAAACAATAAAATACATACGCATGCTATACATGGCATAGTATACTTACATTTTTGTTAACATTTACAATTTTACAACTTTTACCTTTAACATGTAAAATGTTAACATGAGATCCCCTGGATAACCATCCTCCTTCATAAGAATGTATTCATACTGATATGAATGTTTAATGCCTAATGCATGCATATAAAACCAAAACAATGCCAAGAATAAATGTTCAAAGGATGCCGATTAGGTATGCATTTGGTGTCATTTGTCCGCTATTCTAGCTATTACGTTTTCCCCATGGAATGGTACTGTGGAGTGTGGCGCCATATGACCATTGCAGTCGATGCGCCCTTTAAACCCAAATAACTAACTAAATCGAATCATTATTACAGCTATGCAGACAATGCAGTCATCTCGCGTGAATAAAATCACACCGTAATACTTGTATTATATACTTGCTTGCATATCTAATTGCTTCCAAAACAAGGTTCATATTTACCCAGGAATTGCTTAACTTTTGTTTTCCAACCAGAAGATGTCCAGGCTAACCGGACATACAGCATGTTTGGTGGCCCGACGCCTCTATCATTGCTTGAAGCATCATCCCCACTGCTGTCGTAGAAGGTCGGACACTTCGAAGGTCACGGAAAGCGAAGCGAAGTATTGTTTGTCAAAGTCACACCGACATATCTCTCTGGTGTTGTGGGAAATAAATGGCTTCAGAGCAGTAGCTGGAATGAAAGAAAGAAACAAAGAACAGAGTAGTAGCTGGAATGAAAGAAAGAAACAAAGAAAGAAAGAACAAATAAATAAAACAAGAGAGAGAGAGAGAGAGAGAGAGAGAGAGAGAGAGAGAGAGAGAGAGAGAGAGAGAGAGAGAGAGAGAGAGAGAGAGAGAGAGAGAGAGAGAGAGAGAGAGAGAGAGAGAGAGAGAGAGAGAGAGAGAGAGAGAGAGAGAGAGAGAGAGAGAGAGAGAGGAGGAAAGAAAGACATGAGGAGTGAAAGATATAAATAAAGAAACTTAAAGCTAGACATAACGAATATTTTCACGCACTGTTCACTGGCCTCTTGAACTACAACAACGAACATGTTCGTCATTTTCAATATTCACGGCATATAAACTAACATCTGACTAAGTGCTTACGAAAATGGCACGCAATTATGCGTGCTACGACCGACAAATGCACTCTTCAGTCCCCCGTAAAATGTTTGTCCAGAAAATAGTCGAATCCAAAACTGGCGACTTTCACTTCTCCGCCGGCGGAACGACCACTCGGGGCCAATTAACCCCTTGAGTTACTTGACCGACTTTACTTTACTTTACTTTACTACTTTACTTAGACCCTACGAAAATGTGTGCACGCCAGATTTGATTGCACCAGCTGGCGGCCACCGCATGACGTCACTCGCCGCCAGCGCACATCAAACCCGACCCACGTGCGCCACCCACATCCTGCGCTCGACCAGCGGCGTCCAGGGCGTGCGCTTGCCGAAGCCGTGCGCCGTGTTGTAGCCGGACGGGATGCCGCGCCGACAGGCGGTGGGCGCCGCCAAGATGGCGACCAGCAGTGTCGCCAGACAGGCCAGCGTCGCAGCCAGGCGCATCCTGTGGGCCAGATGACGCTCGGTGAGTCACATCAGCAGGGGCTCCGCCGCGGGTTTTACGTGGGGGGACATGGTTCACCCGATCTCTGCCACCATACACAAACACATACACACACACATATATACACACGCGTGCGCGCACACACGCACACGCACACACCGATACCCGAGTTCCAACCCCCCTCCCCCTTCGGTAGCATCCAAATTCGCCCTCGAGCCATCCCTGGGAAGATCTAAAAATGCCTTCTTAGGAGAAAACTGGCTCCTGTTACTAGTGTCCTCCATCAAAATTACTGGTTATGCCCCTACTAGGTAGATGTTATATTGGTTTGCATCTTGCGATGTAAGTGTTGAAGATGTATTTTTAAACGTATATTATTTACATTTGTCCAAAGTTGAACAAAAGTATTCCAAGCAAACATTAAAACAACAACAAAATAGGCTCAACGTAAGGGTTTTCTGAACTAGAAGGGCAGCGTAACCTACATGGTCTTTGGCCTTTGGTTTTGGCTTTGAATTATTTTGCGGTTTTTGCCACATATAGATCGGTTCGAATATTGTTAAGTTGCCGACAGATTACAGAACTAAGATGTTGGAGCATTGAAATATGGCAACGTCGTGGTAACGTAGTAGGTTAGTTACAACATTAGTTTCCCATCTGATCACGTTAGCTCCTTTGGTTCCTATTGAAAGCTCCAAAAAATGAACCCATCGAGAGTCGGAACTCCAGTTGAAAGGAACCAATGTTTCAGGATCAAAAGAACGTGACTGTAACAGAGTGCAGGATGTTATTCTGGGCTAATGCAATTAATTTGGGGCCTCTTTGGAATATCTGAGCATAAGCTTTGCTGCGAACATCTTTTGCTGATTTCAGAACTGGGAAAAGTTTCATCCATAGAAAACATCCGCGCGTTCGAACCCAGCCCACGGTGGTGCTGTTACACGTTCTGACCTAGTATACTGCAGCACGGGCCGTCGCCACCTTGCCTTGTATTAGCCAATTGGCTCAGTCAAAGCTTGCTAACAGCAGCATTGTCAGTTGGGTCAGAACACGGTCATTATAGCGAATGACGCTTTTCACACTTTGCCGCGTGACCGTGCTGTTCGAACCCGGCCGAGAAAACGCATGGTTGGCCAATAAGGAAGGGGAGGAACATGGATCATTGATGTGAACATTGTTGTAAGCGGAAGGCTGAAGAACCCGTTTGACCTCCCTCTCTGTGGTGGAGCACTTGGTCTTCAGTGGAGCTGAGCACACATGTACTCGCGTATGACACGCACACGCACATGCACAAGCACAAGCAAGCGCTCACGCACACGTGAACAAAGGTATAACTTTTTACAGGGGCGCCGACAAGATTTTGTTAAGGGGGCCCGACCCCAGAAATCATGATATCGAGATCTTGATAATGTTGCGGAGAGCTGTGTTGAGCATAGTTGAATTGAAGATGATTATAAAAAGCAACCAAATGCTCATATTATTAAGTCTAATATATTTCGGGCGTGACCCTTCTTCGGAGACCCTTCTTCGTCTCCGAAGAAGGGTCACGCCCGAATAATATGAAATTCGCCAATATTATTCTCATTGGTAACTAGCACGACTTTGGCAAAAGCATGCTAGTCATGTCGCGCTCTGAAGCCGGGAACTTACATTCTTTGATATACCAAATTATCGGGCTTTAGGTAGTTATAAGGAGCAAATATTCAAGTTGAAAATGCATGCATAAACGAGCTAAGGATTAGCAGGCTATAAATACGCACACAATCACAAACTTCACCTTACTCAGACTTAGCTTGGAACTGTTGTGGGAAGTACACACGCGGAACGTCATGACGTCATTGACACCAGCCAAATTGGGGTTACTGGATGGTCTCCCAGGTCAGCTGATAATTTTCCCACAAAAATAGAAAATTTGCAAGCTTAGTTATTAAATATACAAAAACAATGATATGTACTCGCTTGAAATGTTCAGCATGGTATATATCGTTAGCTAAATATCCTAACAATGTGCGAATTGTTCAATTTAGACAAACAGCCCAAGAGTTGGACAACGTCGAGAAGTTCGCGTCGTCTTGGAAGCGTTCAAATATTTATGGAAAGCACGAATTTTTCGTACCCAAGGGTAGATATGGAAATCCAATTTAATTTCGACGTCGTCAAAGCCAACTTCCTGGTGATTCACCAGCCCGTCAAAATATCGTCTTAGGACATGTTCGATTAATAGCTTCGATAACTTTGCAAAGGTAAAACACCAAAGGTCAAACACCTAAGTAATCAGATTAACCGAGTGCTCCACCACCCTACCACACCCAACATGGGCCGTTTGGGCGACATAAGTGAATTAACTGCTCGCAATTCGCGACTTCAGCGAAAAACAACCTGACCTAATCCGACGAATGACTCCACAGGTCAATGACCTGGCAGGACATTTTTTAATGTGTTCTATCGTAAGAAGTCGGCAACGGACACGCCGTCAGGTATACTCCTAGTTATGTCGCCCCGACACGCTGCTGCGCGCCGCTCGTCCGATAGTCACGGGAAAAACACCTTAGGTGATTCAGCAGCCCTTCATCCCTGTACGGGGGAAGGGGGGGGGGGGGGGCAATTCCAGCCATAGTTCGCATTACGTGTGGAAGACGTTAGCCGAGTTGGAGTAAGGCTCTATCCCGACTGAAAACTTTGCGAAGATAATCAACTCAGCAACTCCAGGCCACGTAGCGTCTAAATGCTGTTGACGCAGCACCGGCGAATCACTGGCGTTTCTAGATCTCGTGTTTTCTCTCTGAAATGGACAAACAAAATTGGCAAGGTGCTGAGCTCAGAAAATGTAAGTACGGAGCTGAACACATAACTAGTTGCTCATAAGCGGTGCATTTCAACCAGGCGGCAATATCTTGTGGTGATTGAAGCAAGACAGCACGCAATGAAGAAGTGAAGAAAAACTGATGAGCTCCGACAAGGCGGTGCTAATTTCGACAGTGTGTCCATAAAATAACCGACTGATGTCCAACTTATTGGTGTGCGATTAATAACAGGGAACCCACGTTTTTCAGCGCTGTTACGACGGATACGATTATTAACGTGTTTTTAAGCTTACTAGTCTTCCTAGAAACTACTACCAAAGAGAGAAATGAGTGGGAAGAATGAGAGCTTTCAGCCACATGCAACAAAGTTAGCTTCGGACAATCTCCACAGCAATGAGCCAAGCATAAAAAGAATGGCTGCACCTGTATGTGTGCATGTTCTGACTTGTCGGAATCCTGTCACTGCCCCAGCCTTCGAGCGGAAACCTCAGCCCGCCGGGCAGCGCGGGTCCGGCGCTGACGTTGGCAGTTGACAGCTGTACCACGGCTCGAATCCCCGTCGCTGACGTCGGCAGTTGACAGTCGCACCACGGCTCGAGTCCCCCTCGCTGACGTCGGCAGTTGACAGCTGTACCACGGCTCGAGGCCCCGTCGCCGACGTCGGCAGTTGACAGCTGTACCACGGCTCGAGGCCCCGTCGCTGACGTCGGCAGTTGACAGCTGTACCACGGCTCGAGGCCCCGTCGCCGACGTCGGCAGTTGACAGCTGTACCACGGCTCGAGGCCCCGTCGCCGACGTCGGCAGTTGACAGCTGTACCACGGCTCGAGTCCCCTCGCCGACGTCGGCAGTTGACAGCTGTACCACGGCTCGAGGCCCCGTCGCCGACGTCGGCAGTTGACAGCTGTACCACGGCTCGAGGCCCCGTCGCCGACGTCGGCAGTTGACAGCTGTACCACGGCTCGAGGCCCCGTCGCCGACGTCGGCAGTTGACAGCTGTACCACGGCTCGAGTCCCCCTCGCTGACGTCGGCAGTTGACAGCTGTACCACGGCTCGAGGCCCCGTCGCCGACGTCGGCAGTTGACAGCTGTACCACGGCTCGAGGCCCCGTCGCCGACGTCGGCAGTTGACAGCTGTACCACGGCTCGAGGCCCCGTCGCCGACGTCGGCAGTTGACAGCTGTACCACGGCTCGAGTCCCCCTCGCTGACGTCGGCAGTTGACAGCTGTACCACGGCTCGAGGCCCCGTCGCCGACGTCGGCAGTTGACAGCTGTACCACGGCTCGAGGCCCCGTCGCCGACGTCGGCAGTTGACAGCTGTACCACGGCTCGAGTCCCCCTCGCTGACGTCGGCAGTTGACAGCTGTACCACGGCTCGAGGCCCCGTCGCCGACGTCGGCAGTTGACAGCTGTACCACGGCTCGAGGCCCCGTCGCTGACGTCGGCAGTTGACAGCTGTACAATGGCTCGAGGCCTGCGGTCGCGCGGTGTGTGCTGGCTAGGTCGGCTCCGGCGCCGTCGGCTGGCCGGCACCTATCCTGGACCAACCATGTAACATGGTACCGCACTTCCACCATGCAACCTGCAGCCGATGCACATGTAGCACACGGCTGGACGAGTATCGCCGACCGAGCCCCTCCCTCCGAGGTACGAGTGCTGCCGGGAGTGGTTGTGGCTGCCATGAGTGACGTGCTACGTGTGGTAGGGTAAGGTCACCCCCCCCCCCACCTCCCCTAGCAGGGCGTACAGCTGCCGCTGGTCACCGCAGACTGAGTTAGACAGACGAGGTGAGCAGTCGTGCTGGTGGACGGTTGACAGTCCCGATGTCGCCGACAGGGACTTTGTGGCACGAACTTAGGAAAGACACGCGTCGGTGCCTGCCCAGACGTCTGTTGAAGCCGTTGTCGTTGTGTGACGAGCTGTTGCCACTTTGCTTGCTCGTAAGCCTTGTCAATAAAGAGAAACTAAACCATCGGCCGTTGTGCATTCGGACAAGTTGTCACGAGACGAGGTCTGGGCTAGACGAATTAAAGCCAGGGGAAAATGACTTTCCTACACACAGGCCTTTATCAAGCGACAAAATGCTTCATGTCGTTTGATAAAAACTCGTCGTCAAATTATAGCCAATTTTCCCGTTCAGTTCCCAACTTGGTATCATCGCATAGATGCCTCAGCCTGATCAGCTTACGTTTATTGTTCAAAGTAGTCACCCTGAGCACCAATGAACCTATCCCATGGACGTGGCAGAGCGTGCAGTCCATTTGTAAACCAATGATCTTCCTGCTTGTAGATTCATTCACGAACCCAGTCAATTTCCTCCTCTCGGCTCTGGAAATGAAATCCGCTCAGGGAATCATTCGAAGGTTCTGAGCACGTAGCAATCAAACGTTGCTAAATCTGGCGAATACCGTGGATAAGTCATGATTTCAAATTTGTTCTGTTTGATAGCATTTTCCGGAACTCAGGTCCCATGTGTTCTGGTGCATTATGCCGCTAAAGAAGAAGGCTTTCTGAGATTTTCTATCGTCTTCAGTTCGTCATGCAATTTGTGGAGGAGGCAATATCTGCCCGTTGATTGTTTCACAAGTGGGTAAGCATTCAATTATAGCAATGCCCTCGTTGTTCCAAAACACGGCGACTTCCCTGCCTTCCCTGTCGATGCCACTGTTCGAAACTTGCGAGCAAATGGTGAGCGATGGTACTACCGCTGCTGACTGGATCGCTTAGACTCTGTAATATACGAATGGATACATGCTTCTTCTGAGCTGGAAGCCTGCATATGCCAGGATCTGCTTAATACCGATTAAAAAGTGCTGCGCGGTTACGTTTTTGTTCTTCTGTTAGCATCTTCAGTATTCGCGCGTTGACTATTTCATCTTCAATTCGTCAGTGAGTATATGACGAACTGTTCCCACAGACAAACTAAGAATGTCGCCGACACTTTTCTCGTCTATTCGTCTACCTTGTCCAGGTCTACCAGAACCAGGTCATGGACACGGTTAATGTGTTTCATAGGCTGTTACTCCATGGGCCTTCCAGCACTTGCAACATCAAACACTCCGTGCTGCCGTCAAAGCTCTCTACACTACTTCGCAAGAGTGGAATACTTTGGGGCTGTAGTAGTAGTAGCGCTTGTAGACAACAATTGCTATCTTCCGGGGTTTCTGTTTTATATCTGCCTGATCTTCTGACGTGCGAGTGGCGAACGCTGGAAACTAAAAAAGACATAAAATGAAAAACTGTGCAATCTATTTGGGCGTAGGGTGAGTTGACTAGCTTCATTTATTCCTTAATTGGTATGGGTTACCCGAGTGGTGAAATGACCTGACCGATTTCACCTATTAGGTCTCAGTGAGTAACGAGCGATTAAAACACAGTTCGTGTTTTGTCAGCGGGACGTCTCCGACATGTCGGCGGGACGTTTCCGGCATGTCGGCGGGAGGTCTCCGGCATGTCGGCGGGAGGTCTCCGACATGTCGGCGGGACGTCTCCGGCATGTCGGCGGGAGGTCTCCGGCATGTCGGTGGGATGTCTCCGGCATGTCAGCGGGACGTCTCCGACATATCGGTGGGACGTTTCCGGCATATCGGCGGGAGGTCTCCGGCATGTCGGCGGGAGGTTTCCGGCATGCATTGCAGTGGTGGTAACATCAATGCATACTAAACAATCCTCCTGAATGTTCGACCGGGCGAGGTGCAAAATGTATTTCAAAAGTTGGCTCATTAGTTCCGTGCAATCGATTGCAATAGCCATGCATCTCCGTAATGAATTATGAGGAGCGTTGTCCCAGCATATGCAAGTTGTTGAAGAGGTAGAGTCTTCGAATCTCTTTTTTTTAAACAGACATTCAAGCCATTCGTTACTCCCAAATGGTGTTGGCCGGATCGAGGAAGCTTCAGAAGGTATGGAGGGTTTCTTTCATGGTAAGGGCATGCTAAAGTTCATGATTCTTAGCATCATAAATTTGCAACGGTTCTGATTTCGATTCATTAACTCTGACCTACGAAGCGTATTTCATAGATTTTCTAGTGGAAGGGTGGTGCGGTTGCCTTACCATCTCTTCGCCATTCTGTCCAAAACTACTATATGACCATGGAACAAATTCAATGCTTTGCATGCTATAGGGCAAAACATTGGTACCGGGGGCTATTCTTTGAGACATTAGTGACCAATCTGGGCAACCCAAAGCTCAAAAGATCTCGAAGAATAATTTATCGGCAAATTCTGCCAGTTGTAAGCTTAATGCATCTGAGTCCCGAAGAAGAACCAGAATGTGGAGAGTTCCATATAATTATACAATTTTTTTATGATTTGAATGAATGTACACATTTGGTACACGTGATTGGCTTCGTAACCAGATGGAAAAGTGAAAATAAAAACACCCATTGAGTTTTGTTTTGCTAAATACGATTAATTCACTTGCGCCGTAGGGAAGGGGGAATGTGGGATGGGGCATAGGGAATGGAGGAAAAAATCCACCTAATCCTTTTCACGAATGGTCACGAGCAAGAACGTGCATGGCGGTGAAACTTGGCGTACCTATTCCTTCCTTAATTTTGCATATGTGTTTCGACCCCAGGTTATGTCAAGTCACTAACCTAGGTCAGGTCAACTACCTGTAAGGTAGCTTTGACCACCTGAGTCCAGCGGATGATTCCGAAACCTGCGGTATCAGCTAAATGTCTAAGTAGTGAAATATAATCGAAATCGAAAGTCTAAATGAAGATCGATGTCAATGATATGAGGTAGGTTAACGCTTGTAATTTTTTTTCCTTATTATTTTTACCAATAAAGTGCGCTCGTTGGCAATTACTACAATGATGGATAACGTGTAGTTGCCGAATAGTCTATAACGATTAGGCTATACACGATTTAAATAAAGATATTTCGTTGGTTTCTCGCATTACCCCATCCATTTAGCGCCTGACTGAATCAGTACATTTAGACTTCTCTCCTCTTCTGACACCCAATCGATCACGTAATTTACGATACTGATTCAGCAAGTCATTTGTGGGATTTCCACACATTTCGAGCTTCCACCTGCTTAAATCATGCGATATTGTGAGCATCATCACGACTTTGTATGGACAGTTCTGTACTTCTTTGTATGTTCCTCGCCCGTACTTCAACAGTCAGAATTTTCAGCAGAGGTCCTGCATCACACCAACGTTATGAAAACCATTTTGCTATCGCCCAGTCTTTGCTGTGTAGCATATCACAATCGTACGGTGCCGAATGGGGGAGGGGGTAGCTTGCCAAGCATCGTTTTGTTCATAATTGTGCCAGCGATGCAAAATAAAAGCCTCACATACACGTACATGGAATATTACATTCAGGCCTTAAAAACACATCGGCTCTGTCACCATTATAGTAAAGAGGACAGGTTCCCAAATATATTTGAAAGTAACCATTACCCTCATGTGCGTTGCATGGAAAGAATGCGCCCAGACCCGTGAATATCGCCCTCAATCACTTGACCGGCCGATGTATGTGGGTGAGAGGACGTAATGGTGAGCATAATATCTAGTTCAATTACTCAGTGAAATATATCACATGTGGATGTGAACACTGACTGCTACAATATTTATATAGGTAATTGGGTCATTGACATAGGTCATTTATATCGGTCATTGTATCGGTCATTATTTATATCATTATATCGGTTCATTATTTATATCGGTCATCGGAAGATAACATAGATAACAAAGCCAATTTTCTAGACATTAGCATCGACACATCCTCGAGCGCTTTTGTCACAAACGTTTTCCGGAAACCAACGGACATCGGCAGATGTCTTAGCGGGAAAAAGTGAGTGTCCAGACAGGTACGAGGTCGGTGTCGTCAGAGCCTACATGTACATGGCCATTAAACACTGCTCATCTTGGCAGTTGGTGACCCAATAATTCAAATGCGTCAAGCAAATCCTGATTGGAAATTTCTACCCGGTTTCTGTTGTAGACCGATAAATCAGGAGCGCACTTGACGCATACATGGCACAAGCACCGGCTCCGAACCCAACGAGCACAACACACCACCTCCACTACCGCAACACCCATGAGTCCTGGCTGAAAGCAGGATGAGAAAACGCTAAAGCGCATCATTAAGAACAATCGCGCCCCAATCGCACCCAGGACAAACTAGCACTATTCATATACTATCGCAGCCCAGCAACGCCTAACCTGGTCATGAGCAACAACCTAAACCACAACAAAACACCTCTGAAGATGTCCGACGTAGTCTACTTTTGCAAGTGCATACAAGGAGAGTGTGCGCTCCTGCAGAACAGTGGCTATATTGGCAGCACGACCACATCCTTGAGCCACCGCACAGCAATGCACTTACAACAGAGCAGACCCCAGACAAGCACCGAACGCGACCATCTGAGTCACTTCACACGCTCCGACATGGTTATGAACACCAAGGTCTCAGCCACAGCCCTTGATAAGCACCGCCTCCAAATCCTGGAAGCGGCTTTCATCTGGTAGATTGACCCATCCATCAAACGCCAAACCAATGCACGAGGCACATTGTTACTATATGATTGCCCACAGATAACCACCAGGCGGAAGGGGGAGTGACAGCGATGGCCCGATGACTTTTGTTTTTGCTTTTGTTTTCACCTTGTCATTGCAATTAACTGAAATGTGAATGCAGTATGCCATGTATTGTACGCGAATATATTTGCTTGTTTTTTTTAAGATTGTGACCTAGTCTTGAAATAGTCTTCAATTTGACCTAGTCTTCAATGACCAGTCAAAATGTCCGTAATTCGATGAAGCGTTGAAAATGTAACGAATGTTTCACACATATATTCTAGTTTTGCTTACGTATATCGTGCATGAACACAAAAATAACGATGAAATAAGTATTACAAGACGAATGGAAAGTCTGCAGAAGAAATAATCCAATGGCAGTCCTGCAGCTGTGTTCATTCAGCAATGCGCAGATATTGATCTGCTTCCATGCTATGACAAAGTATATATTTATATATATATATATATATATATATATATATATATATATATATATATATATATATATATATATATATCGGATTATAGTGGTGCATCATAGGAGTATTCTGCCTCTATGCTTTGCGATTTTTTGTGTACACAATGTAATTTCCTGAATTCGGAGAAGTGTTTAAAGGGTGGAAATAAACGAGCATTTAGAAAAAGTATATATACTACCAGAAGTCGAGCTGGAAACTCAACGCAAAGTTTCTGTAATTTTCTTTCCTTTCGGTGAGGACCGTATCATTGTTCGTTGTTTAATCATTGTATGCAAGGCTGCCGCAAACCACAAGAAGTAGCCCCTATCGGGCACGACCGGACCGCCCATGATTACAAATTCCCTTCGTTCGCGTAAGGCTCACTCGGCCTTCGCCGTCGTGCGTGGGAGCAGACTGTCAGCATATATCCAGGGGCGGATCCAGGAGCAGACTGTCAGCATATATCCAGGGGCGGATCCAGGAGGACTGGATGTGTGAGCCAATTTGGGAATTATATCTCCGATTTAGACAATATGACTTCAGAATTGAACAGCTAACAGTCGTTGGGTCTGCTTAAGACAATATTGATCTGATAAAATAGTTTTGTATTTCGAGAAAATGTCATTTTAGTGAAAACATTCGGAAGAAAGCTCAACCTCTTGGGGTGGGGTGGGGGACATGGCTCTTGCTGTCCACTTATATCCGCCGGTGCATATATCCAAGTAAAACAGTAATCTTCAGTGCAGGATTGCTGGCCAGGAGCTCACCTGATGTATCGTTCTCCGACCCCGGTGCGGTTCCTTCAAGGTGCTCCCCCAGTGCGCCGCCTGCTGACCTCCGACGCTCTCCCTGTGGACACTGACGATGGACGACGCCCACGGAAACCTTTTTGACCAGACCGCCCGCGCCGACGACCACGTGACTCGTCCGAGCTGCTGATTGGCCGATGCCGGCTCAGATATCACTGTAGCGCGTCGGCAAGATTGCTCCGGGCAGAATTTAGGGATGCTGTCGCTATTGCGTGCACCGCCGACAGACGATGGTGCGGGCAGTAGAAGTGGTACGAACTGGCATTAACATTCAGCCTCCATTCCATCTGTTCCATTCCCAGGTTGCGACGCGCTGCTTCGGGTCCTCACCACGCCATGGGCGTAGGAGTGGACGCAGAAGTGTGGCGTGGCTGACACACGGCCCCTGGTAAGTCAATGTCTTCCATCTAAAGCCATAGGTTTCACGGATAAATTTTCCATTTTTAGGTAACACGTTTTGCTGCGTCCTCTCCCTGTCCCACATCAATGTTCATGTCACCACCCATCGACGAAATATTTTGAACTTCATGTGATTCCTTGAAGCATATTTTGGTTGCGCTGAATTCCACGATATTTGTATGTGTCCAATACGGATTTGCTTTCGAAACTGATTTGTTGCATGACCTTTGACCATGACCTGATTTGCTACTTCTTTATAGGTGCACATGCACAGGGAATTTTCTTCAATAACTACTTTTTTAATGGTAAGTGGTGGTAAACCAATTCGTTAATGCACAATTCGCAATTCACAATATATGTATATACCAACAATCTATTTCTCATATATATATATATATATATATATATATATATATATATATATATATATATATATATGTGTGTGTGTGTGTTCGTGTGTGTGTGTATTTGTTTTAATAACAACCTCATTAAGCAGTGGCAACTTCACTGGTCAGAACAGATAAACTTCAGTACATTGTCACAAACACTGGAAGCGTTGCACCATCGTTGTACATTTTGCATATGACTGCTTAACTTGGCCACGCTGAGGTTAATATTGAAAGTGAAGTTGTGCAACTCCTACTCCATGACTGCGCCACGTGCCCCCTGTTGCATATGGGTGCTTACAGTAGCGTCGCATGCGCTATCCAAACGGACATATTGATTGGCTGTGAGCGCAGGGACTTCCCTGTGCCCTGACAGAGAGCATAGAGTTTTTGTGGAGCGTTTATGGCGGTAAAGTTACACTGAATAGCTTGATTTTGTCGACCGATGATATTCTTGATTGGTTTAAAAGGATTGTTTACAGACAGTGTATGTGCTATTTCTGTTGTGTTTCTTCGCAGGCCTCTGCATAGCTTGCGAGACTCGCCATAGGTTGATGATCAGTCAGTTGAATCACACACGACGGCGGACATCCGTTGTCAAGCAACCGTTTTACTGCAGTTTTCCTGGCGATGTGGTTGGTGATTTTTGCATCCTTGTTGACAGCGATATCAGCGACAGCCTTCATCACTCTTCCATGCGAAGCATGCCAAGAACTGTGCTCTTGAGTCACCTACAACTTCTTTGGAAACTGTGGTTGATCGATAGGTAAAACTTCTATTCCGAATTGTCGTCGCTCTGAGGGAGAGAGAGATAGATTGGAGGCGGTCTTCTTGACCCATACATTTGGAAGACATCGATGGGTTATCTGCTCTTGTTTTCAGCCCGAAATATTTTCGGCTGAAATGGTTGTCCATAATCTGTAGGTACTACCACGTCTGATTCTAGGTAGCGAATAAAACATTCTAGGTAATCGTGACCTTCATTGTCTTCTTCAGTTCGACATCACCCGAAGAATTCCGTGGTGCTCACCTGTGACACTGAGGAAAAACAAAATACCGCATAGAATCAAAACAGCGTTCTTGTTAACAATAATCCGTACGGTAGGCGGGATGGGGGCGGGGGTGATATCCTGCCCATGCTTTTTTTTTGCTTGCCACCTACCGAACCATCCGCCGCAGCGTCACGCCATTTTGTGATTTCTCCTAATATTCACGTGCGCGTGCCATGATAATTTGTTTTAAACATCGTTCGTCAGAGGCGGTTCCAGACCATCATCTTTGGGACGTATATGTAGTGAGCAAGGCGGAAGCATCGCAAATGTGCGTGTGTAGGGGTGGCGGCTCTGCCGTCGGTGGGGTTTGGGGGTTGTATGGGGATTTGGCGGGTGTGGGTGCGGTGGTTTGTGGGTGTGGGGTGATGGGGCTTGCTTTGGTTGTGTGCGGGCTGTGCGGGGTGTGTTGCCGGGGTGCTCGTGGTGTGTGAGATAATGTAACCCAGTCTAAACTCAACTTAACTAACTCTGATTGAACTAATTAAGGGTTTGATCTTAACTATGACGGAACTTTAACACGGCTGAACCTGGGCTGACTCTAGACTTAGACTGGGCTAATTAAGACTGAGCTAAATCACTCTTTTGCTGCTTGTGCCTATGTCAGGGGTGTGTTGTGTTGTGTTTCCCCGCCACCTCCACCACACATTCCCCAAACCCCAGCTGGCTTGGTGTTGCTTGAGCTACCGTCCCTAACACGAATTTATATGTGTACGAGGTCAAAGTTTTGGGAACACCATATAGGTAAGTGAGTGCCTCTAGCCAAATTGGAGTGAATACGTTGTATTAGAAAATTCATGAGTATCTAATTTGTCTGTGGTTTGAATGACTTGTCCCGAGTTGGGACTTTTTGGATGCTAATAGTAGTATAATTTTGTGCAATGTACCGCACGAAATAGGTGCCTGTTTTTAGCCCCAAGCGGCTTCCCCAAGCGACGTTAATCCCCTCGGACGGTCGCTGACTCGGCCATCGGCATCTGATCTCAATGCTATTTGGTTCATCATGAAAGTTACGTTTGAACGCACAGCTGGAGGGCGCCCATAGAGTTTTGGATTTTGAATTAGGCTGCAACCACGGCGGGTGGATGGGCTATGATGTTATTTCTTTAACTCCGGTTAATGTGAGGGTAGAACGCATTGGATGAGGAGGGGGAGACATGGATATTGCACGCACAGTTCTCAACATGCGTGCTTTAGGGCAGAGCGATTTGCCATTCTCAAGGCCGCTCTGCCCTAGGATCCTGCGAGGCGGATGTTGCACGCACAGTTCTCAACATGCGTGCTATCAGACCGAGTGATGGCCATTTTCACGACGTACTCCGGCCCGGAGATCCTATAGGACGGATGTTAGGATCCGATTTGTGCATAGTATCCCTGGTCGTTAGCCCAAGCTATGCCCCTTTTCCCAAATATTCCTTTTCACCGCTAATTATGTCCGTCAAAGACTGAGCAGCTGCTCCGTGTGCGCAGCTCCGTGTGCGCAGTGCTGGTGCGCAGAAACATTTTTTCATCAAGGGTAATATATTTACATGTATTTACACCGTACGCCAACAGGACCGGTAAACGTTCCTGGCTCACGCCTTCTCCATCCAACCCCTCATACATACTTACCCTGCCCTTCTGTACTAGGCGTGCAACGCCAGCGCCACCGACCGTTTCGCACGTCCTTCCCCGGCTAATAACCTCGAATTTATCCTATTTGTCCCCCACCCCCTTAAGACTGCTCCTTTCGGCAGAATGAATTAGGTTGAGGAGGAAATATCTGTCGTATAAATGAGGTCGGTTTGGAAGAAGGAAGAAGGCATGGCAGACCGACGGCACTCACATTTTGCTGGTGGTTCTGTGCGTATGATATACGGCTGGCCTCTTCGGTCGTCTCGACGTCTTCCTGAGACTGCTCCGTCCGTGAGTGAGAGACTCAGCGAGTGAGAGTGAGAGCGTCCGAGAGAGAAAGAGCGAGAGAGAGGCCCTTCTTTTATGTCTACCAGTTTGTCTTCTATTCGCTCTAACTCCGCCTCCTCTATTCTCTGACCACTCCCAGGGCTTCGGAGTCAAAGTGTTGGATATTGATTGGCGGGGTGCATTTTTTTATTTCGGTCACGTGGTTCTTGAAGCCGCCTGGGGCCGTCAGGACGGTCTGCAGGTCTGGAAATTTCCACTGAGGGTCTATAATTTTAATCGGGGTCACCGATCTCACGGTTGGTCGGCCTTTCTCCTGATGTTGATCGGGACCGGCTTGTCATCAAGACAATCTTGTTGACTGGTTGGGACGGGGTAGCGGGCCAGAACGAGGTGAATAACCCGGGTTCGGCGCTTAATTGCTCCAGAGTTTTCGCTCCCGCCATTGATCCGCACAGGTGCGCGCCGATCGGGTCCGGCCGGGCGGATTCAAAAACATGCAATGAGAAGAGAGGGAGCTGGTGGCCGGGATCTGACCGGGCGTCTTGTGGCCTGGTCGGGTAGGAAAATATTGAAAATTTCGTGCCGAAAGAATGCAAGCCTCCTTACACGTGACACTACCTTCATCATTTTTTAAACAAAGGAAAGATTGTGAAGCTATTCATGACACTGGCATGGAGACCATATATCAGAGATAAAGCCATCCGGCCCAAATTCGCGTAGACCTGTCGTGATGTCACAAAATCCTACCGGGCACATTCACATGGTTGAAGTGCTGCACTAATTGACTATGGAAATCTTGACAGAGGAGCCCTCAGATCAGTCTTGCCCGCGGCCCCATACCCGCGGCCGGGCCATAACGACAGTGGATAAGGCACCAGCAGTAGACGTAGTCAGTAGAAACAGTGGCGGGTCCAGAAGGCTGATTCCGATTCGATTCCATGCCATGTGCCACACCACGTTCAGATTCAACTTTTCTGCTAGGGTTATGTCAGATCGTAGGAAATGCGACCCCATTTCTGATGTGACAGACCAGCTAGGATGACTTTGTCCATCGAAGATTGTGTCGTTTTCGGCTTGTGTCTCATTCATAGTATTGTGCCCACCAAACCTTCTGTACGGCGTTCTACACTGACACACAACTGCGTACATGTGTTCCTGGGCACTAGGCAGTCACCCATCTCTGCCCCGGATCAGGAACAATCAAGGAAAACGACAATATATGCATCGTGCGGCGCGACTATACAACCAGCATGCTATAGGTGACGGTCTTACCAACAGCGACTGCTGAGGACCAAAATCCGCGACGTCATCCGTCATTCTTGACTCATCTTCTCACGCGTGGTGTGTGACAACGAGCCGTGTGTGTGTGTGTGTGTGCGTGTGTGTGTGTGTGTGTGTTGCGTGTTGTGTATGTGTTGTATATGGTGTGTGCGTATCTGGGTAGTGGTGTGGACACGACGGACGTAGACCTCGTACACCTCCCGTGACTTTCCGTACAGTGGAACACCGTAGACATCTCTTGACGAACTTGGAAATGCAAAAGCGGATAATGAGCTTCAGATTAGATGTTTTTCGCTTCTGATTTGGGTTCGTTTCAAGTCACAGCACCAAAACACCGCTGTTGGTGCAGCAATCGCTGGCTGAGAATACTGCGCTCAAATGTCAGAACTGGAAGTTTGTCTGCTGATACTTGGCCTCCCTGCAGAACCGCAAAGCCTCATAATTTGAACAACAAAGTGAGCATTGTGCAGTGTGTGCTTACTCCTGACAGACGAGACTTGAGTTGTTGGCTACCCTTTGTGATGCCGACCACTGGCTTGCCAGACTGAGCTTTTCAGTTCCGCATGTGTTTTTGAGTCATTATGCAGGACAAATTGTGATACAGTTTGGTTTACATATAAACGCTACATGTTTACTTGAGAGTCGCCCAAGGGTACGTATGCGGAGGCTTCGCATAATTATTGGTGCTGTCAACATGTGACTTAACCACATTGCTTTCATGTAACGGCGTACACTGAAGGTTAAATCGTCAAAATCATTAGTGTTGCATTGGCACGGCCACCCCCACCGGCTCATCTTGAAATTTTCATGTGGGTGAGGGGAGGGGCACTTTTTTTCTCTCTCACGTTTCACGTCTCTCTCACGTTCTCTCTCACGCACAGGCTGAAGAGTAACTAACGTCATGATACAACCTGTAGATAGATTGGTGCATGTTTTTTTTTTAAAGCAAGATCTGCCTTGATCGTCACCATCTCCCAAAGTACCCTGCGTAAAAACAAGTTGTTTTGTGTGCGTGTGTAGCTCAATTGCGTATTTGTTCGAAATGGTCGGTCTCACGCTTTCTCAGCACGGCGCTTTCTATTCCGGTCCAGTCCCACCACACCGCAAATTCTCACTTTGTGCGGCGTGCGTTTGACGAGAGGCCTCACTGGCCGGCAGAGTTGGCCGGCCGACCGGCATTGTGGTTTTACTGCGCACTTTACAACTACCACCAATCAAGCTCACGATGTAACGACATCTCAGGCAGACGAGGCACCACGCTGAAAACGTGGCGCGGGCGTGGGTGAGACGGGTTACCACGCTGGAGATATGACCCGGGTATGGGTTGGACGAGGCATCCCGCCGGAGACATGACGGAGTATGAGTGGGACGAGGCATCCCGCTGGAAGCATGATTGAGAGTAGGAGGGACGGGGTATCTTGCTGGAAACATGACTGAGTGTGGGAGGGATGATGTATCTTGCTGGAAACATGACTGAGTGTGGGAGGGATGAAGTATCTTGCTGGAAACATGATTGAGAGTGTGAGGGACGGGGTATCTTGCTGGAAACATGACTGAGCGTGAGAGGGATGAGGTATCTTGCTGGAAACATGACTGAGTGTGGGAGGGATGAAGTATCTTGCTGGAAACATGATTGAGTGTGAGGGACGGGGTATCTTGCTGGAAACATGACGGAGTGTGGGAGGGATGAGGTATCTTGCTGGAAACATGACGGAGTGTGGGAGGGATGAGGTATCTTGCTGGAAACATCACGGAGTGTGGGAGGGATGAGGTATCTTGCTGGAAACATGACTCATTATGAGAGGGATGAGGTATCCTGCTGGAAACATGACGGAGTGTGGGAGGGATGAGATATCTTGCTGGAAACATGACTGAGTATGAGAGGTATGATGTATCTTGCTGGAAACATGACTGAGTGTGGGAGGGATGAAGTATCTTGCTGGAAACATGATTGAGAGTGTGAGGGACGGGGTATCTTGCTGGAAACATGACTGAGCGTGAGAGGGATGAGGTATCTTGCTGGAAACATGACTGAGTGTGGGAGGGATGAGGTAACTTGCTAGAAACATGATTGAGTGTGGGAGAGATGAGGTATCTTGCTGGAAACATGACTGAGTGTGGGAGGGATGAGGTATCTTGCTGGAAACATGACTGAGTGTGGGAGGGATGAGGTATCCTGCTGGAAGCATGACTGAGTGTGGGAGGGATGAGATATCTTGCTGGAAACATGACTGAGTGTGGGAGGGATCAGGTATCTTGCTGGAACCATGACTGAGTGTGGGAGGGATGAGGTATCTTGCTAGAAACATGACTGAGTGTGAGAGGGATGAGGTATCTTGCTGGAAACATGACTGAGTGTGGGAGGGATGAGGTACCTTGCTGGAAACATGACTGAGTGTGAGAGGGATGAGGTATCTTGCTGGAAACATGATTGAGTGTGGGAGAGATGAGGTATCTTGCTGGAAACATGACTGAGTATGAGAGGGATGAGGTATCTTGCTGGAAACATGACGGAGTATGAGAGGTATGATGTATCTTGCTGGAAACATGACTGAGTGTGGGAGGGATGAAGTATCTTGCTGGAAACATGATTGAGAGTGTGAGGGACGGGGTATCTTGCTGGAAACATGACTGAGTGTGAGAGGGATGAGGTATCTTGCTGGAAACATGACTGAGTGTGAGAGGGATGAGGTATCTTGCTGGAAACATGATTGAGTGTGGGAGAGATGAGGTATCTTGCTGGAAACATGACTGAGTATGAGAGGGATGAGGTATCTTGCTGGAAACATGACGGAGTGTGGGAGGGATGAGGTATCTTGCTGGAAACATGACGGAGTGTGGGAGGGATGAGGTATCTTGCTGGAAACATGACGGAGTGTGGGAGGGATGAGGTATCTTGCTGGAAACATGACTGATTATGAGAGGGATGAGGTATCCTGCTGGAAACATGACGGAGTGTGGGAGGGATGAGATATCTTGCTGGAAACATGACTGAGTATGAGAGGTATGATGTATCTTGCTGGAAACATGACTGAGTATGGGAGGGATGAAGTATCTTGCTGGAAACATGATTGAGAGTGTGAGGGACGGGGTATCTTGCTGGAAACATGACTGAGTGTGAGAGGGATGAGGTATCTTGCTGGAAACATGACTGAGTGTGGGAGGGATGAGGTAACTTGCTAGAAACATGATTGAGTGTGGGAGAGATGAGGTATCTTGCTGGAAACATGACTGAGTGTGAGAGGGATGATGTATCTTGCTGGAAACATGACTGAGTGTGGGAGGGATGAGGTATCTTGCTGGAAACATGACTGAGTGTGGGAGGGATGAGGTATCCTCCTGGAAACATGACTGAGTGTGGGAGGGATGAGATATCTTGCTGGAAACATGACTGAGTGTGGGAGGGATGAGGTATCTTGCTGGAAACATGATTGAGTGTGGGAGAGGATGAGGTATCTTGCTGGAAACATGACTGAGTGTGAGAGGGATGAGGTATCTTGCTGGAAACATGACTGAGTGTGGGAGGGATGAGGTATCTTGCTGGAAACATGATTGAGTGTGGGAGGGATGAGGTATCCTGCTGGAAACATGATTGAGTGTGGGAGGGACGAGATATCCCGCTGAAGACATCACTGAGTGTGGGAGGGATGCGGTATCAACGCTGGATGTATGACGGAGTGTAGGTGGGACGAAGTACCACACTGGAGATATGAAAGCGAGTGTTTTGAAGACAGGATACACGAGAAAAACGCGGCGAGATATGAGCCGATCATCCTCCATACTGAGATCTTCCTCCTCCTGGTTGTCGATTAATTCCCGTAAGCTTGGCCTTATTTCGTTTCTGGCGGAAACCATCGACGGTGGGGCCATGAGTTGCTTACACAGCTCCCAAAAGTTATCAGTTGTAAAGGTGTTGTAAGCTGCGACGTTCGCGAGAGCCAAGTTCTTACCCATGTTCAGCGTGTTTCACGTGAACGCGTGTGCAAAGAGATCGCTAGCATGACAAGGGGAGATTCTAAGAACCTAAGTTAGTGATTCCCTGAAGCAGCTGTCATCTCACCAAGTCCGGAACACAACAGCAGTTCCCGCTTTCATCTCGCGAATGCATTTGGCATGAACTGCACACCGTGGAAGTGACATCATATATGTGCTGGAATGGACCACCGGCAGGTCACTGCCGACGTGGGTGCACTCTTCAGGAACGGCGAGAAGAGTGTGAGCCTGGCACGTGCTCATCGGCCCGGGTGGCTGAAGTGTCGCCGTGCTGGCTGGTAGCCGTGCTCATCGGCCCGGGTGGCTGAAGTGTCGCCGTGCTGGCTGGTAGCCGTGCTCATCGGCCCGGGTGGCTGAAGTGTCGCCGTGCTGGCTGGTAGCCGTGCTCATCGGCCCGGGTGGCTGAAGTGTCGCCGTGCTGGCTGGTAGCCGTGCTCATCGGCCCGGGTGGCTGAAGTGTCGCCGTGCTGGCTGGTAGCCGTGCTCGCTCCAGTGCAGTGGATGTGTCCGACGGACCCACGTGCACCGCCTGCACAGCGGGGGCATGGAGTACGAGATGCTCTGCGCCACTCACAAACACTGCGTCCCAGACATCGTCCACAAACACTGTGCCCTACGCATCGTCCACAAACACAGTGTCCCTGGCTGGCATCGTCCACAAACATAGTGTCCCTGGCATCGTCCACAAACACAGTGTCCCTGGCATCGTCAACAAACGCTGTGTCCCTGGCATCGCGGATGTTTGCGAGCACTGCGCTTTGGCAGAACGCGCGCCTAACAGCAGCATGTTCCTCAGCCTCTTTCCCATCCTACGTTCCACTCACATCCAAGCACCTTTAATCCTACCTTTTCCTAACCCCACCCAACTTATACCAAACATATCATATCTCATCATCGCCGGTACAATAAAGGCCACAAGCAGCACGGAAACAGCACCACAATCAAGAGAGAACGAAACCAAAGAAGTAAGATAAACATCAGTAAGATTACGCAACGTTTGACCATGCCAGGACGGGGAGCAAAGGTGGAGCTGCTTATTCCATTTAAGATGGTAGATTTCCGTCAATATTGCGATTAGCTTTTACAATAATTGCAAACTGTTTCTGATCGCTTTTTCGGTATACGATTAACAGTTATCTTACCTTTGTGAGAGGGGCTCATAATGACCAACTCCTCACTAAGTATTTCGATGCAGCATTTCAAGATCTATCAATGACACTTCACAGCTATTCGCAGGATGTGTAGCTAGTGGTAAAACTCAGACAGCATGACCATTCGAACCTGGCTTGGACCTTCCAACTCACATTGGTTGGCCCCACTAAACGTGCTCTTGATGCACTATCGAATGCCGTTTTCCCTCTCGTCCTATCAGTCTTGGCTCTCGAGATACCAGCGTAGGACTTTGGAGGATCCCATGAGGCGAAGGGAAAAAGCTCCTGATAAACATCATGTACAAAATCAGCTAATGTAAAGTTCGCAAAATTACCTTTTCAGAGGGATGCCAACCAATGTCAGCGCCCTCTCAATAGTTCTTTGTGGCCAGAATGTGTGAGCTTCGCTGCATCTATTTACTTGGTCGGCGGTACAGCAAATTAAGGTGCTCGTTGTGTTTCCCCGGTTCTGAAAATAAACCAAGGTAATTAACAGGCGCACTGGAGGGAGGGGGGGGCGGAATCCGCCCCCGCCTCCAGTGCGCATAATTTTCAGAGGCCCTCCAGGGCGCGTGTTAAGTGCGGTTTCAAGTCAATATGGAAAGTTTTCCTGTAATATGTTACATAGACGATTTAAGTGCAGTTGCATGCAGTTTAATGCACCAGTTACATATAATTAAATGCACAGTGGTTAACACTGAATGCCCAAAACTGTTTCTGCTGGAAAATGCAAATGCTGACGATTTAAGTCGGCCATTGGCAGACAGACCACCCGATCAATCTTGTGCAGTAGTGCAATCCACAGTCTACTATATTTTTTATATATATTTTATTTGATATAGTATTTTATAGCCTGCTGCTATATTTTTATAATAACTCGGAGGCGACTTTTCTGCGTCAGAACTGGACACACTGATGGATCTAAGCTTTCGCCAGGAGAGGGGGGGGGGGGTCGTAATGCTGATGGGTTGCTATTTTCCCGGACGGACGCCATTGGTTCAGACAATTTCAAGGGGCGCAAAGGTGCGCTCAAGTGTGCCTGGCTTTCGCTTTCCTTCTGGTCCTATAATCCTTGGTTCTCGAGCCTTTTCTTCTCAGAGGGGTGCCTTTCGCCTACAAATTCAAAGACGGTGCACTCGAGCACCCTGGTCACTAAGCTTTTCTACTCGAAGGAGCGCATTTGGATGGAAAATTAAAGGAGGTGGGGGGGGCGGCGGTGTACTCAGGCATCTTGGAGGGACGTCGCATAATCATGGGGGCGCCTTTCGGATATCAAGGGTGGTCGTCCTTTCGCTACCCCTCCCTTGGATCCGGCCCGGACTTGACGTCTTTGTCTCCATTTGTCTTTGACATCTTTGTTTCCGCTGGTACACGACCAATAGCTATGCAGTTCTGACTAGGCTCTGACACTAATCTAAACGAGAAAATGTCGGCAGGGCTCCCAGAAGTGCGCTGGCTGCTCTCGACATCGCTCCCAGAAGTGCAGCGGCTGATCGGCAGGGCTCCCGGAAGTGCAACGGCTGCCGCAACTGGAAGACCTCAGGAGACTCTGCTCCCATCAAATTCCAAGACGGCTCGGCCATGCGTTGACCCGCTGCCACATGGGCGCCGGGGAATTGCCAAAGCGAAATCAATCAGCTGATGGTAGACATATTGTTCGGTGGACGCCCCGAAAAGTCGATCTTCCAACCGAAACCGTTCAGTTGAATTTGCAGAGTGGCTGGACGTGCGATACGGGTCACCGTGGTGCGTGGTGGTCGAAAGTGGTGCGTCATAGCGCAGGAGAAGATCAGAAGGACGCGATACATTATGCAACTTATTACCCTACAAATAATATGGATTCTGCAATGCAACTTAGGTCCCCACAATGTTATTAACCCTCGACGAACCGGCCGGCAGATGTACCTTCGCCTGGCCGGATGGGGTCTCTTGGACGCCCCCTCTCACTTTCCATCTACGCGAGCTTGTATGAAATGGAGAACCACCGTTAGAAGGCTTTGGCCAATGGAGAGCACGATGCTGACCTTATAATTCCATTTTGACCGATAATGAGGTCATCAGAGGTTATTAGGTCAATATACGAACCTCCACTTAAATTAATGGCACGTTAGGAGACAAGGCAAGGAAGACAGAGGAGCAAACCAAGGGGCATGACAAATGGCAGGCGCAGAATGTGACAGAGGTCGGGGCATGGCCAACCAGAATACTCGGCAAAGCGTGGGAATCGGCAAGCCATGTAGCAGAGAATGCCATTTTAACAGTTTTAACAGCAGATAGTGCCATTTTAACAGTTTCAGTGTGTTGCATTCCATTCTATCGGGTAGCAGGGAATTTCTGGATGGGCTAGGTTAAAGGACAGAAAAACGGGCAAAGCAGGGGGCCGGACACGGCAGGGCAAGAGCAGACCATGGTAAATGGTAGCGCAAATCAGCTAACTCACGCCAAGCCAAATGGCTTAGCAAGACACAAGGCAGAGCGCAGTAAGGCAGAGAGCACAAACACGGCAAGGGGCATGGCGACACAGAGGCCAGCAAGGCACAGGGCGCTGAAAAGCAGAGCACAGGGCATGGCAAGTCAGAGGGCGGGAAAGGCAAATGGTGCGGTAAGGTAAAGAGTACTGGAGAAGACAAATGACAAGGCACGGCAGACGGAACCGAAGGTCAGGGTAAGGGCAGGATGACGCAGAGGGTATGGCAACGCAGGTGACTGACAAAACAGAGGACACAGCAAGGCAGAAGCATGGCAAAGCAAACGACATGGGAAGACAGAGAATATGAATTTAGACGGCCAACAGCGAGACAGGTCGGAGAAATTAGCAAATTGTAATCGGTAAGTGGGAATGTTACTCGTTATGATGGCGAAGGGGCGTTTTCTCTTACGTTTTCTCGACGTCAAGGCACGACGACTTGTTGACGTGGATGGGGCAGCACCCTCATCAGGAAAAATATGCAGGGCTGAGGGACACCACCCACCAACTGCGGGCTCAAGTGTCGCTCACTTTGCATGTAGCAAAACGCCGTGGTGTGAATACATGTTTGCAGCCGCAGGAGCCGTGCAGGCGACTGGGGAGGATGACATATTCGGCCCGCGTCGCACGGATCTACGGTGGGAGAGGGTGCGCCCACTTCCTTTGCCATGAATGGGACAAACGGCGAGATGATGGGTTGCTTGTTTCAGTCTTAGCCTGGATCGCGGTCGAGATGTGGTCAGGGAAGCAACGCCAATGCTTCTCTCATGGTTCAACACTGTGTATGCAATTGGCTGTACGTTTACATGTACAGTTGCATAGGCTAGCAGTCAGTGCAGATGACAGAAAGAGTTGCATGCAAGTGGCACCGAGAAGCGGCTGTTGGCAAGATAAGGAATGACAGAGCGGTCAGCATGGCCGGACAACAGAGTGCTAACGGTGCATGAGTTGCTTGAGGTGCCACTAAACAGGAAGCACAGCGAAGCACAACGAAACACAGCAAAGAAGAACATCAAGATTGCAGGGCGGTTGTATGTGCCAACCGCCCACATTGAATACCCACATCGAGAGCAGGCGCGTCACGGTGCATGTGCCGGAGCGTGGGCGGCCGCCCGGAAGCGCGTGTAGACCCAGTGCCGAAACGGCTCCAGCCTCATCAGCGTGAGTGTGAAGCACATGACAAACTTTGACGCCGGGAAGTTTTCAGTGGAGAAAAAGGAAGAACTCCGTAGTCGGGCGTGCGACATCCGGACAAATCCAGCGCATACCTCCTCCACGAAGCTGCCACCCACACCCACACCCAATACTCCTCAAGCGGCAGCTTCAAGCTCACCTGTGGAGGTGGCCAGTACGGGTGGCAGCTTCAAGTTCACCTGTAGGGATAGCCAGTGCTGGTGGCTACCTCGGACAGTGACCGGGCTGCACCGACAGCAGGCGGTGGCCGAAGCTGCCGCTTGTGCCCGACAGCACCGACTAATTGACACGTGTACACGCCTTGTGGGACAGCGCGCTGGCGGGTGTCGACATTGATAGCGTTTCCGGTCAGTCCGGGTGGCAGGGCCGCGCCGGCCGGTGGGACTGAAGGCTGGCCGGTGTCACCTCGTCGCGGCTCTCGTCGGGCAGCGGGGAGTCTCCCGTGCCTCGTGGCGATACGGCTTTTTGCGGCAGTGGCATCCGACCCGGGCGCATTAGTCGGGCGGCGGTGGTGGTTCTGGTCGTCCAAATTGACGAGATAACGACTCGCCCGCACACGTCGGCCCAGCCACACTGGAACACACGGCGCAGACGACAGGCTCCGCGAAGCCAAAAACAAACTGCGAAGATCGAATGCAGGGCACATTTGCCGCAGAATAGTAATTTCCAGTTTCACAAATTATAACATCTGCGAATCTGCAAGAGCAAAATGACGGAATGAGGTATTCGTGCGTCCGTATAAAAAATACACCGAAAAAACGTTCTTCTGTTTTACGACCTCACTTTCGTTTCAATATAAAACATTATGGTGTCAAATTGTACTTCACCGGCCAATCTACCATGGACAACCCTATCAATTGAGGTGACAATCCATACTAACAAATTGGCTTAGGGGTCTTTCTGTAAGCCATCAATACGTGACAACCTGGTAAATAGCTGGATATATGTATATGCTGTATTGCGGACGCTAAGTTCACATAACTGCATACACATCCGCAAGTAACAAACATGCAACACACTTATCCAGTTTGTGTGTACTGGGTGTACAGCTCCTCTGCGCAATGCCGCCTCATGCTGGATACGTCTTTCAAACACATTGGCACATACATATTGGTACATATTGTTAGTGTCTGATTCTTTGCAGGAGACAGCCTGGACAGTGCTTTCACTAGCTGTCCCTTGTCATCGTGACGAGCAACTAAATGTGCCGTTTAGGACGGAGGAAAACATTGCAGATTGTGTCGATTTTGCTTGGCATCCACAACTTTTCATTCGGATCCAACCGGTGATAAGCGCTCCACGAGGCAACGCTATATCGATGTAATATAGATAGTGCCTGGCAATTTATCAGCGACTGAACAAACAAAAAAGATGGCACGTAAAACATTATGTGAAAACGATTCACTCTGTATGCAAAAAAGCTACCGCGTGGTAGGACAAGCCTTCATTCAGTTAGTGTAGTAGCATTTGATGGAGTAAGTACGGATGGAAGTATCGAGTGACATGTGAGCTCAGGCTGAGCGGCCTGGAACACCAGATCGATTTAGTTTCCTGGTAAAAATGATGTAACTATTGATCGGGGATTAACATGAACCCGGATCTCACTGCTCAGAATTGAACCAGTAACACGCAAATATGTCTTTAAATAATTTTATCTCATCAGTTATGACAGCACAGTCGCATAACACAAACAATATTCGTGATACAGTTAGAGTGGAGGGTCTGAAAGCCGACGCACAGACATAATTTTTTTCTTCTCAAGATGGCACCTCATCCGTGGAGGAGACAGATCAAAGAGGGAGGGCTGGTGGTGTTCTCTCGGACCTCTGAGGGCCACCGACAGGTTTATGAGGAAACGTTATTTTCGAATCGTACCAATTGCCTCTTCGGAGCTTTATGAACCATTTTTCACAACACCGCTTCAACCATCTCGGCTCGACGAATTCTCTAGCCGAAGGCACCCCATTGAAGAAATCCTACATACGCCAGTGGTGCCACCTACACTGACGTGGTATTGTCGCCACGATTTGCCAGAAGAGGGCAGTTTCGTTCAGTCCACAAGCTCTCTGTAACCACAGGCGCACACATAACAAGGGAGGGGCAATGGGACGTTCCCCTTCATATGGGAACGTCGGGTCGGATCCATTCGGGTCGTCATCGGGTGAGACCCATTCGAGAGGGGAGGAAATGTTAAAATTTCGCCCGAAGAGCGAATTCTTTTAGAATTCGAAAATTAATAATACTACAAGCGCCCGAAGGTTGTCGCGATTTTCGAATGCGAAAAAAATTGGCTCGTGAGCTGGAGGGGCCAGTTGGAATTGAAGGCCCCTTGAGACCTGAAGGGGTCCCTGTCCCATTTGAGAGCTGGTGCCCTTGTGGGGTGGAGGACCCCTGCGAGCTTGAGAAGTTGGATGGCCAGTTGGGGCCAATAACCGACCTAAGGGGAGGGCTCCGGGCTGACGTGGAGGGCTCCGGGCCGATGAGAGCACCCGAGTCGATAGAAAATCGTCCCACAGACAGACGCTGAGGGCCTGGGCTTGGCCAAGATGAAGGGCCTCGAAGCCGACGGAGGGATCCCTGGTCGGTGGAAAGCTCCGGGGATGACTGGGAGGGTTCCTGTCAGTAAAAATGGTTCATGGCTCAACGGCGAGAGAAAAGACTTTGGGCCATCGGAGAGGGCTCCAAGCACACATGAGCCGCCCTGAGCCAACAAGAGAACTCATGCTGATATGAAGGGCCCTGTACTGACGGGAGGGGGCCCGGGTTGTTGGAGGAAGGCCCTCGGGCTGACGGAGACCCCCCCCGTTAGCAAAGGTCTCTAAGGCAACAGGGAGGGCCCCTGAACCAACGGAAAGGGCCCCTAATGACCAGAGGACCAGAATTACTGGAGAGGGCATACGTATGCACACACATACACACAGGTAGGCAATTGATAGCACATAGTAAAAGATCCAATAGACACATTAGTATTACAATTGATATTGGCAAGGGGCCATGTCACTCGAAGGCGTCGTACAACATGCCGACTGTCCGATCTGCCGTCCGGCCGCCGCCTGATCTCCGACTGTCCGACCTGATCTCCGTACAACATGCCGACTGTCCGATCTGCCGTCCGGCCGCCGCCTGATCTCCGACTGTCCGACCTGATCTCCGTACAACATGCCGACTGTCCGATCTGCCGTCCGGCCGCCGCCTGAACAGAGACCGGATCGCCTCAGGGGCCCGCTGATTGTTCAGGGCTCTAAACACGGCGACGTTGTCGCGGTGGGCGACGAGGTTACGCACACTACGCCAGCCCATCGCTGCTGCTATCGGCGAGATGTGCTCACGACGGCGAGCCCCAGAAACGATCCTATCCCCCAAGTTTATCGCCGTCTGCACTCATCCAATGTGGCATAGGGCAGCCCTGCCCTAGACGAGGAGGCAGCATATGGCGAACATATATGGGACTGAACCAAGAGTTTACGGACCTCGGGTGCAAGATGGCGACTGGATAGCGAGGATGGTCTTCTGCGGGGATTTCAGCACAGGTAGGTCATCAGGATGCGCAGAGTCTAGCCGCCGCGTGTCGTCAGGCATAATATGCTAGAAGTCCGTAAGGAAGGTAAGGATGGCAGGCCATTCGTGAAGGTGCTTGACAGCCGACTTCCCCAACGTCAATAGCGGCCGCCCCAGAGGCCACGGCCACCTCAGCGGCCACAGCCGTCCCAGTGATGGCGGCCGCCCGAGCAGCAACAGCCGCCCCAGCGGTGACGGACGACTAGCGGCCACAGCCGTTTCAGTGGCCAGTTTCCCCAGCAGCGACGGCCGCTCCAGCGATGGCGGAAAAGACAGCCCAGCAGTAGCTGAAATTCCGGTCACTCCAACGGTACCAGTTTCCTCGCCTTGGACCGGAATAACACCGGTCAAGCAAACAATTAACAATTTGTAGGATGCTGCGAGTTAGGCATAGCTGGCAAGGCCCGAGACCTGTGAGATACCGCAACATTACGAACCAAAATGGAATTACAAATTTACCAGGTACATATGGTCCAGATAACCTCAACCAGAACACGATAACATACTTTTGGTAATTTTCGCCAACAATAGCCAATAGTGACGTATTGGGAAGCGATAGCTGGAAAGTCAGCACACACACGGCCATATGTTTTGGACTTAGCAGCAGTTTTTTTAGCGTCTATATGAGCGGTTTGATCCCGTGTTTCATCCGTCGATCGACTACAACACAGCCACCATCTGACAATCACGGTCCACCGCCTCAGCAACACGCTTTCACCGCCCTAGCAGCACATATCAGCATTTATATGTCGATAGACTGCATCAACACCACCGCCTGACAATTACTGCCCACCGCCTCAGCAGCACACATTGGAGCCTTCATCTGTCGGCCGGCTGCATCACAGCCACCGCCTGACCACCACCCACCGCCTCAGCAGCACAAAAATGGGCTCTTCCTTTGTAAAAGAAAGCAAGAAACCATGGCCATCTAAACAATTATATGACTGCGCCCCCCCCGACATATTGACAAGCGCATAATTAATCACATAATATGAAGTCCGCTTTTGCAGGATTCACTTATTCCCAAAATGAATACTATTTTATCATCTCCAATTTTGATTGGCAGCTGAAGTACGGAGAAACTCGCTCCTTTAGTTTATCGGTGTGCATTGTTACATATCGATGGCCAAACGGCTGGAGAGGCATGCAGTTGCATCACCCGTCTGTAGAATGAAAAGACAAAATACAGGTACAAATACGCGTTTAATGCAATTAAACATTATTTCACAAACACATCCGTCCGCTGTCCACGCCTGGTGGAAGCAATCGGCGTAAAATATCTGTCCAAACTTTGATGTTAACCCAGGGCACATAGCAATGAAGCCAGGGTTAAATAAATAAACATGACGTACAAAATATAACCAATCACAAGAACAAGTCCGACAAGAATGTATCGAACTCTTCCTCTCTTGATTTCTCCTCTTCAACCACCACAGGCTGTTTCCATATATCGTCCCCACCGGAGGCGCCTGACGCGGTAGGAGCGGTCTCACAGACCCTGGGGTCATCAGAGGACCCATCTGTCGCTGCCGAGCCCGCACTGTCCTTCGCCGCTGTCCTCGATCGATCCTTCTTTTCGCGCTTGCCGCGCGGCTTGGGGACTTTCGCCTTCTTCCGCTGCTTGTGATAGTTGAGTTTGCGAGAGCACTCGGGACAGAGCCGCAGCTTCACCAGACAGTTCTTCTTCTCTCCGTGCTCGTCGTACGCGAAGTTCACCTCCCACGACTGGAGCGCGTCGGCGGCGTCGCACCGCTTGTTGCCGCACGTGAACTGGCCCTTGCCGGACACCACCTCCCTCTTGACGCGCCAGCGCATCGCCACCCGGTTGAGCCTGTAGTGGGTCAGGTCGCAGATGCAGTACTCGCGGAACAGCTTGTCGTAGTAGCGTTTGGCCAGCCGGCGCTCCCACGAGTCGGCCGCGTCGCCCGGCGTCCAGACGAACCGGTGGTTGTCGCGGATCACGTCGTGATCGGTGCGGTCGCGGCTGGCGTCGCGCGCCAGCACGCGCGTCGCGCCCGGGTGGTACAGGTGGTAGTGGTTGATCAGCTCCTTGTGCCGGTCGTACGCGTTCAGCGACAGGTAGTGCAGCCGCCGCACGCGTCCCTCGTGCTTGGCGCGCTGCTCGCCGAAGAAGCCGCCGTCCGGTCGGGGCTCGCGCGCCGGCCGTGGTTTCTGGGTTAGGTCGGTGCGCCGCCGGCGCCGCTCATCCACCTCGGAGTCGCCCTCGAACGCCGACTCGTACTCCATGTCAGGTCAGGTCGCCACACTGTTGCGGCAGTCTGTCGAAGACAAGTTTGTCAGATTGAAGCGTTCAGATTCAGGCGTTAAGATAGGGCCGACATGTTCAGGACGGTGAGCCACTTAGCGAGTATTAGCCAGCATGGAGCTGGTGGGCTTAACTCTGTCTTTGTCCCCCACGTGTTTGCTTAATGTGCACAATTGGAAATAACGTCATGCTGGGAGGATGGAACACACAGCTATAACACAAGGAACTGTTCGTGTTATATTTTTTTGGCATATGGTGCTGACTTTCGTATGCTCTGTCACTCACTCACTCTCTTTCTAGTTGAGACGAACATAGCGACGTAGTTTGCTAAATGCTAAGCTTAAAATGCTAAGGAAAGCATCATTCAACTACCTTTCCCTTGCCACGGCTCTTTTCGTGATATACACAAATGGTGAAGACGCGAAAGCGACGCAGCAAGTATCCAGTGGGTTGGTTATTGGGGTTTAAGGGCGCATCAACTGCGTCGGTCATGCAGCGTATCCAGTGGGTAAATGGAGTGAAAGAAGCCACCATTAAAACGCGTATCACAACGCGATAAATTAGCGCGGTACCTGATAATAAATCTGACACTTTTTCAATGGAACTAAAGCATCATCATTTTAGTGTACAACCCAGGGCAGGTGCGAGAACGCAACGAGCTTCTTCACAATCAAGGAGACCAAAATTATTTGAAAAGTTCTCCATTATTTTCACATCGGCATTTACCGAGTTCATCTGCGACCAATCGGCGTGAGGGGTTGGCGACGCTATATGATTTAGCGGTTGAATGCGTCGTAAAAGAACCCAAGGTTCTTCTTCTTCTTCCATTATTTTCACAGACGCATTTAACATTAAACACATTCTTCAAACTGCTTTATGATCTTTATTCTCTATTAATTATTGAGTTCGCAGTCAAAGCTGCTGTCTTCTATACAGTGATTATCATCCTGAAAAGCTAGGTAAGAACAACCATATTTGAGGAAGCATTTAACTTGGGAACACAGTAAAGAACAACTTTTGCAACTGTGCAGCGCTTCCATGCCCTCTAATTTGTTCGCCAGGAACCGCCTCTGCTGCTTCATATAGTTAATTCAATATCACTAAATGCACACCAAGAGCATAACCTTCACAGTCATTTTAGCGGATGGGTAATGACAGATCATGCATTGCCGACAATGAATGGCTTGTGCGAGTAGTTATATAGCTGCTGCATGACTAACTGAATGGCCATGTTGCAATGTTGCAAACATTTGCACAATCTGATGTTGTTCACCCATGCCGGTGCTACCCCGCTGCCATCAATTACGATACCTGATATTGCATTTTATGTAATGAAATTGTATGTAATTTGATGTAACAACTAATGTTGTATTGCAATAAATTGCAAGAATTTCACTAATATCGACTAATTAGTGCAAGAATTTCACTAATAAGAACAAACTTATCGAAACTCGACCAACTTCGCAGTTGATAAGCCAGCACATAATGCTAAAGATTTCATCTCAGTGTCGCAAAACTGAACAGGTTTCACGCATGCAACCTGATGCTGTTGCAACTCCACCGTTCGTGTATGCTTTGCAAATATCCTATGGAACTGCTTACGCTGTGCTTGCAGTCTATCTACAGTATTCGTAATCGAAGAGGCTGATCTAAATGTACCAAGTAATTCCTCTAGCGCATAAAGGCCATTTATCCTAAAATATTGCATTTGTAATGAATTTAGAGGGCCATGTTAAAGCACTACGACATAATAAAATGCATAGTCGCATTCTCCTTACTTTACCATATATAAATGCACGCGGCGGTCTTTTTCAAAACGTCCCTGTGTCGTAAATGAGAACAGCTATTATGTAAGAAGTCCCTGATTGTACGGAAGTCCCATGCTAAAATCGCCCTGCATCTGCAAGTGTGTTGCATATTGGCAGGCACCACGTGCACGTGCACCTCAGTGGAACGCTACGTGCCATGCTGTAGCCAAGGTTTGACTCGATTTGAATCCAGGCAGCGGTTCTCGATATCCAAGACCAGGGTAATGCTATTCTCAGCGTGCCACATTTATCTATGGCGACTCGCAGGCCCAGCCCAGCCGCAGGCAGCACCGAGAGCGCATCGGTCCGTGAGAACTTCACAATGGACGGACGTGTGCGCTGAATGCCGCCAAGCGTGGCTCTTAATGGAGCGGGATCGACGAAGGCCAGACGGTAGCTGCATAATACGAGTGACGAATCCAAACAGATCGCCTAGATTTTTCAACAACTAAGGTCAGCACACCGTCAGAAGTGGACTTACCGTTGAGAACGACACGCAGACCCTGAGCCTGCGCTCGACGCTCTGGTATGATGTTCTCTAGGGCATACGGCAGTCAAAGGGGTAATGTGCGCAGAGTGAACGGGATGACGTTACATTTAATGAGATGCACTGCAAAAGGTCGTGCCAAGTTCGACACCACTATACTAGACAGCCAATAATATTTTCGAGTGCTCGGCACTCATTCGCACCTGGAACCTAATGAAACCATTTGACATCCAATCGTATCCATCCAGGGTCAAGGAACACTCGATTGTAATGTTCCAGCTGATTTCCGTGACCAATGGCGGTTCCTGGGATGTATTATAGGGGCACTCAAAGTTTTCGTCGCTTTCGTTACAGTTGGCCATTTGATGCATCAGAATCACAGTATATGCACGGGCGCATTTGATGGTCGGAAGTTTGAGTGTGTAATTATGATCGGCAGCGGCTTCGGGAAGGTAAAGTGGCGCTGTGATAAGCGACACACACGCCACTATACTTAAATGCAGCGATCCCTGAAAGGCACTGGAACATTTTCACCCAATATTCGCACCAGCGTTTGTGCCTGGCTATGCAACTGAATATGTATATTATTTAGAGACATGTCGCTATCGACGTCTATGGATGAAGGCGGACCACTGTGCTGAGTCACGAGATACACTTGGCATGTTTTTTTTTTAACTTTTGAAGCAAAATGATTACTGTTGACGAAGGCCTGTGATCGAAATATACCACATATATATATATATTGATACGAAATATATCCAGTGCTAACTCGGTTCTAGTTTATGTTGTAATATGAGCATAAGGCAATTTTGCGCCATGGAGACTTCATCAAGAATGTAACAGAGTTCATATAAAATTATACTTTTGGCTATCCCGTAACTGTAATTGAAATAATCCCGTAAACCTATAGATTGTAAAAGTATAACGTAAATGTAACATCGCTACCGGCACTAAATTCAGGCCAACTTCCCCGTCTGGAAGGCACTCGATCATTCCAGAACAGGGATGTGACGTAAATGGGCGGTTCTGGCTCAACGACCAATGAAACACCGGGAGTCTCCGCCCGTCACGGGCCGCACGTCGAGCGGCCGCCAGTCTTCGCTGGACTCTTGGGCGAGCAGGTCTGTGCTGGACGCTCGCGCGCCCGCTGAATTTCCACCTAATTTCGGCCCCTAAATTCATAGCAAAGGCGATATCACGGCTTTCATTCAGAGGAGAAAGTTCTGTACGGTGTTTAACTGTATTGTGTGTTGATTGGAGCGCTGCAGTGTAATACAGGCAGCTTGGAAGACATTGGTGCTTTCACTACCGGGGTTATTGAGACGCGAAGTTCATTAGACTATCACTTAAGCCGATATAGGAACTTTCCTACAAGAAGCACCATGTTGATATTTATTTGGGAAGTATGTCTATTCAGTGTTCAGAAAGTGGTATATTCCACCATATTCCACGAATAATGCATGACTGATGTGCTTCATTCATACACATCACACAGAATGTCACCAATGTCTTCCTACTCATTCAGGACCTGCTAAAACACCAGGGAATTTGTTGTGGAGACTTAAGGAATAATAATATCTAGTCAGTGCGATAGATCCTATGCACAGGGAGAGAAAGTGAGAAGCAAACACAACTTGTCACAATGCTGGAAGCTTGGACATTTGATCTATAATCTCCCAATCGAACATAAGTCATGTCGGGGTCAACTTACCCAACACCAGCAAATTATAATTTGATAATGGAATAGGAAAGTCTTTTGTGGAATATGGGGATATCAATCCTAAATGATACCCAACCAGTATTTCATGTTAAAATTCGGAGAACTTAACAAAGCTTACAGTTGCCTTACACATTTTTGGGGTGCCCACATATTCCCCAAAATTATGCAACTGCCCTTTGATGTTCCACTCAGGCTGAGCTTTATCAATCTTAATCTCTGTCAACTGAACTTTACATTCAACTTGATATTTGTGTTCATCATTAATTAATATACTCAAATTCGGTAGTTAGGCATTGCAGGGTGTCTATGCACACTTTTTGCCAAACAAACCTCTGTTATGCATAACCCAACTTGCCTAAGCACTTGTGCATAAGTAAGTCAATGAGAACATAAAAGGGGTTTATGCACCAAAAGTTCACATAAAATCAGTTATAAGACTTCCTGTCCTAACTATGTGATATCCCTGAGACCCACATTGACCATGTTATAAGTGGCATAATGAATACTAATGCATACTACATAATGCATACCAGTACATTGTGGTAAAAAAGTGAATTCATACAAGTACTAATGTATGAATTAGACTTGAATTAGATGCATACCTCAGAATATGAACATCCCAGCTTAAACACTAATTTATAAGGCAAACAAAAATATTACAGAAATATAATCCATAAATTTCAGATGTCAATACTGATTTCAACCTTTGGCACTCTTGTGTACTGCCCACATCTCTGCTGGTCACATAGAAAGACCACCATTAACAGTTTTTATGCAGCCTACCTCTATAGTCAGTCATCTCAATCAGTAAGCATTTGCTCAGTTTGTCCAAGCATACAACCAGCAAAGAATAGAACCAGCATGACTGGTGCTCATTTCAGTGCAGTAAATGTGTGTAACGATGTTAAAGTTAATGCGAACATGCAAGCCTCTGGAATGCCAAGAATGCATCTCAAGACCGCGCGCGGCACGTGCCCGGACGGGCGCACCGATGACGGACTGTCTGAGAATGTAGCCCCGTTCAAAATCACTCCTAATATGTCCCGACGCCGACTCTGGCCGTCGCCCGCCGCGTGACGTGGTCGCCACCGACCGGGAACCTCCGTGACCCTACAGGTTGCCATGCCGACAGCCCCACCCCCGGCGGTAACTTCGTCTGCACGGAGCCAATGCCAAGCTCGTCGGTGCGCGCGAACGTGACCTGTTGACCCCTCCCGCACCGCTCCGATGATGGCCGCTGCACAACTGAGCCAATCCCAGCACGGGTCACTCTTAGGTTGGCGCGTCATGCCAAGCTAACCAATGGGAGCACCGCTTGTACCTAGATGATGTATTTGTGTAGGTAGTGCCATGTTTATATATATGTGTGTGCTGAGGAAATAAAGGAGAAGCCCTAGGGGACCGAGGGAGAGCCAGCAGGTCTTTGCGGTTTCGAGGCGGACTGGCGTTTGCCTGTCGCGACCCAAGGTGTTAGCGACGCGACTCAAATTAGTTGCCGGGCCGCGGAAGCTTCCGCCCGGGCGTTCACTCATCACGGGATTTTAACAAGCGAGCTGTCCACTTATTGTTCTGGGGTAAAAGCGGTCGCGTTGGTCCATTCCTAGATTCCCACGGCCAGGGAAAAGTCTACCCTACATGTGCAACTGCACACCCACTTGGCTAACTCACTTGATCAGGTACCGGAGCCTCATAGATTGACAGGATGAGAGAGGAAAGGAATATAAATCAACCCCAGAACACAGGGTATTCCAGATATGAAATGGGATATCCTATGCATACAAGGTTCCTTGTAGCATGATCTTAAACCTTCATGCCAATTGCATACACCAATAAATGGGCTGTTGGATGCATTTGGCACATACAGACTGATGTGTGCCTGTATTTGCTTTGAGGCTGAACATTAATGCAAAACACATCATATACCCTGGGACACCTCAATCAAAACAGCACTTAGTCATAAACCAGCATAAATGTGACAACAAAAGCACAATGTGCCTAGAAGTACACAAAAGCTCTACTAAATACGAAGTCTGCAGGAAGCATGAAAAATAACAGCAAAAACATTACTCCATATTTACCAAGGGGGCTACTGGACCCCTCAATCATTGATTTCCTCCCCCTAATGATACCAAAGCCCAACCATTGCGCCTAGGGCAATACCAAAAATGCCCTCCAAAGCAACTTTCATCCTGAAAAGGTTTATTCCCCCTCCACAATATATTTCACAGTGTGATGCCCATAGGTAAAAACCATAGCAAGTCACCCCACCAGGACAAGATTAAAAAGGTCAATGTGTGATTAAGGCTTGAATTATCCCAATTCCCTGTTTCACCCTAGATCACCCCAATCAAAACAGCAACAAAACATCTTCCCTTTACAGACTTCACCTGGATATGCCCTTGTGGCTCTTATTAAGTGTGAACAGCTTATGACTTTATATCCCCTTTATATGCTTCATGGAGGCAAAATGAGTGGACAACTTGTCTTGTGAACATCTTAAAGCACAAAAACAAATGTCTATCCTTGACTTTAAATTGAATCCTTTTCTGTATGTCATAGTTAGTTAGTTAGTTAGTTATTAGGGTTTTTGGACGCATCAACTGCATTGGTTATACAGCACCCATAGGATCATTATTGGAAAACCCTATGGGACTGCCTAATATGGTCCTGGATTTTTGTATTATTGCAGTTTAATTTATCGACAAGACGAGTTTTACACACATTTTACTCCCATGAAGCAAAGGGGTTAGGTTTGGTTAGGTCCAGTCAGGATATATTTTTGTTGTAAGTTGAAAGCATACTAAAAACATTAAAACAAAAATGTCATCAATTTTTAACCAAAAGCAGGTCAGGTTGGTTAGGTTAGATTTGTTTGTTTTTTTATTTTAAATTGCAAAAAATGCTAAAAAATTGTCCATGGAAAAATATTTGTCTGCATTGAAGGTTGGGCTAGGTTGAATTTAGTTTGTTACATTTTCCCTTTCTTTTGAACATTACTTTTTATAATGTTACCAAGTCCCTTTTTGGGTGATATTTTGGTTCCCAACTGATAAGCATTCATTTGCAAAGGAAATGCATGGTTGCATCATATTAACCATATTGATAAACATTGCATTGGAAAAAGATATTTCAAGAATTAAAAAATTACTTTAAACTACAAATTTATAAATTTGTATTCCTGGTGTGCCAAACTCAAGATCTTTGTATTGTGCACTATGTCTGAGTGATGTTTTTCAAAGGATAAATTATGGCACAGAGGAGAGTAGTGCGACATGGATGACACAGTACCTATTCACCATCATTGACTGAAAGGTAAGCATGAGCACAGAAAATGAGTGGTTGCACCTTCCAAATCACGTTCATAAATGTGGTATTCAGAGACAATTCCAAAATTCCCAAGACACCTTAAAAACAAATTTACCTGCAGTTAATGACGAATAAATAATAAGAAACTGCTACAGCCAGGCCAAGATGTTCAATTTATGGTCAAAACTTAAATGGAGTGTTGAACAATGCTACACACAACCTAAGTAAGATCCAATAGCATTACCAATGTTTTTTTTTCATTTATGGTCATACCCACAAGCAATGCCTTTCTTCAAAATTGCTCACTCTCAATGTAAGCAAAAACAAACTGTAAATTTGTTTTCAAAGGTGTTTTTTTTTCTTCAATTTGTCTTCAGAATACCATGTTTATGATAGTGAGTCAGTGACTAAGATGATGAAACAACTGATTTTCCATGCAAATAATTGTTTTTGGAATTTTTGGGGACAATTTTTTTTGCAAATTTTTCAAACTTAAAAGACCTAAACTAGCCTAACCTAACCAAACCAAACTAATGTTTGCTTTATGGAAGCAAATGCATGTAAAAACTTTTCTTACTACCACCAAAAAGCACAATAATACCAAAAAGTTTCCAAACATCATTTGACAACATATTTTTTTTTTGGTGGTGTGTAAAGAACATGCGACACTTCATCAAAGATCGTCGAGAAAATTACCATCTCCTCAGTCAGCATGCTCTACATCGCGTATTCGCCAGCGATGAGCCCGACGATTGGCGCAGTTGGTTAGGGCGTCCGCCTTCTGTACGGATGGTGGTGGGTTCAAATCTCGGCACAGTTGCGCTTTTTACCCGATCACACAGTCGTTAGCAGCCAGGGCTGTTGGTTAATGTTGCACTTTATATTATTTTACACTATCATGAGTTGCACATTGCACATATTGCATTGCACGCAGTCATATGAGGCATTCAACTTTTGGTATCTTCAAACCAAAATAGTCATATACCTACCTCCCAGCGAGGGTGTGTGACCCCATGAAACATTGCATCCATATCCAGTTCAAGTTGTTTATTTCAACAGCCAGGTTCAGTTCTGTACGTACCACATTCGGTTACATTTCGAGTGCAAGCAATGCTACTGTAGGAAGTGCGGAAGATCCCCTGTCAACATGCCTCTCACACAGAGTGGGAAACTTACTTTCCGGGTTGGGAGTCGGAGTGGGTAATCTTTACCTTTCGGGTGACACATACTGCCAAGCAGGGTGGGAATTAAGGCACTTCTTAAGAGATTTTATCTCTGAAAACATTTCTGCACTCCGGGTTCATACTGGATAGGATGGGCTTCACATGTACTCCGACACAAATTTAAATGTGGGAACAAAGATATGAATAAAAACCAACACAGAAATACACCCAAAAAACGCCGGTTATTCCACTTACGGTCACCACTCTAACCACTTTTTTGTAGCAGTCAGCTCTCAACTACCGATTGCTAAACCTCAATTTCCTCAAATCTCGACCTCAACTGCCGACAACAACACGCCGACTACAACTTGCAAAAAGATGCGCATGCGCACTGAGTACACTGTTCTCCGGCTTTGGAGCCGCGTCTCGGAAAAGCTGTGTTTCTGCCACCCTATAGTGGGAAAGTTTGACAGTTTTAAGAGACGTTCTCCGGAGGCCCGGAGGGCACCGATCAGAATTGGCTGCGTTAGCGTTTTCTGTTACGAAATCTGTCCGTCAACCAATCAATGTAGGGTAATTTTTATATGACGTCATAACCATTAGCAACTTTGAACACGTGGTTAATAGTGTCATACTGTAAACAGAAGACCTCGACTGATCCTTTGCTTTGATCACATCCAACTGTGGCGTGTGCGGTAGCGGAGTTGCGTTCGTATTACGTGGGAAATTGGCTTCGTATGTAGGTATGCGCTCTGAGCTGAGGGTGAAGTGTGAAGTATTTTTGTTTGTTTTTCATATGGCTAGCCTTGTACTGAGCCAAAAGTGAAAGGAAAGCGCATTGCTCCTGTGAGTTATGAGAAACGAAACAGTGCTGATTATTACGAGTCACTGCTGGGCGGTGCCATCCATTGTTCACTTCCTTGTTCCTATGTTTTGACATTTCATCTGACCAAAAATGAGAATGATATTACTTATGCATATTATGTAGGTCTGAGTTAGGTTTTTCTGGTCGGTTACTGGTAAACAGATTCCATGCATACAAAATAATGTCTATGAAAATGTACTCCGGAAGATACCGGTTTGCACTCCGACTCCCAACCGGGAAAGTAAGGGTGCGTTCTTTGTCGCGATCCACGTGGAATTTCGGGGAATCCGCGCGCAAGTGCCGTTCTCAGTGGTTATTCCGCGGAACGAGGAGGAATATTCCCGCGGAACGTCGGGAATCGACAGAGCTACCCCCGCTCGAATTCCACAAGATGGCGGCGCCTGGTGGAGCAGGGCTGATGGTGTGAGTATGGTGTATTTTGCTCACTTATCGCTGAATTCCATTGGAATTAATGGAAACCTGATTTTAATTTGTTCCCTCATAGTTCTTGAATGTCATTATGCTTTGTGGAATTCTTTAAAATTTGTGTAAGGATTGCAAGTCTTGTACATAGTAAGCCAGAATCAAGGGTGCTCGCACCTAAATAGATGGAGACAGTGCTAAAAGCAGTTTGTTTTCACCCAACATTTTGCCGGGTCAGGGTATGGGGTCATCTGTAATTTATTGAAATTTTATTGTAGACTATTTTTTCCGCGCACTCCTAAAATTTCGCCATGGAATATTTGTTTCAGAACGCAACAGCTGATTGTCCGCGGAATTCCGCGTGGAATCTGGCGACAAAGAACGCACCCTAAGTTTCCCACTCTGCTGCCAAGGTTAGTGATTTGGAAAGAGGTGTCGCATACAATGTCGCATATATTTCATGACGTCATAGCCAAAAAATTTGCTTTGGAGGATTCTGGTTTTCCGGTTAGGTTAGATTACATTATGCTATCATACATTTTGTATATTATGCTACATTATCTTAGTCTAGGTTAGGTGGTAATCTTTACCGACACCCGACTCCTGTGACGTCACTTGCCTGACTTCTGTGACGTCACTGTTCCCCACTATACACCTCTTTACAAATAACTAACCTTGGCAGTATGTGTCGGCCGAAAGGTAAAGATTACCTCGGAGTGCATACCGATTTCTTCCGGAGTACATTTTCATGGACATTGTTTTTTATGCATGGAATCTGTTTACCAGTAACCAACCGGAAAAACCTAAATCAGTACCTACACAATATGCATAAGTAATACCATTCTCATTTTTGGTCAAATCAAATGCCAAAACATACGAACAAAGAAGTGAACAATGGATGGCACCGCCCGGCAGTGACCCGTAATAATCAGCAGTTTCGTTTCTAATAACTCACAGGATAAATGCGTTTTCCTTTCACTGTTGGTCTCAGTACAAGGCTAGCCATATGAAAAACAAACAAAAATACTTCACACTTCACCCTCAGCTCAGAGCGCATACCTATCTACGCAGCCAATTTCCCACGTAATACGAACGCAACTCCGCTACCGCACACGCCACAGTTGGATATGATCAGAGCAAAGGATCAGTCAAGGTCTTGTGTTTACTGTTAACTTGTGTGGACACTGTGAACCATGTGTTCAAAGTTGCTAATGGTTACGACGTCATATACAAAATACCTTGCATTGATTGGTTGACAGACAGATTTCAGAACAGAAAACGCTAACGCAGCCAATTCTGATCGGTGGTCTCCGGGACTCCGGAGACGTCTCTTAAAACTGTCAAAGTTTCCCACTATAGGGTGGCAGGAACACAGCTATTAACAGCCGACATCACCACACGGTGGCAGGCTGGCCAAATTCATACACATACACATACATACACAGCTATTCCGAGACGCGGCTCCAGAGCCGGAGAACAGTGTTCTCAGTGCGCATGCGCATCATCTTGCAAGTTGCTGTTGGCGCGTTGTTGTCGGCAATTCCGGTGGTTGAGATTGATGGTGTGTGAAGCTGTGGTCCGGCTGCTGACTGCTACAAAAAGTGATTAGTTTGAGTGGTGACCGTAAGTGGAACAACCAGCGTTTTTTGTTGGGTGTCGTTCTGTGTTTGTTTTTATTGATATCTTTGTTCCCACATTTGTGTCGGAGTACATGTGAAGCCCATCCTATCCAGCATGAACCCGGAGTGCAAAAATGTTTTCAGATGTAAAATCTCTTAAGAAATGCCTTAATTCCCACCCTGCTTTCACATAACGTTCACCGGTGGGGGGGGGGGGGTCGGCCACCTAAGATCTGGAACTAAAAGCACAAAATTTGGACGAATTCCAGCTGTAGTGAACTTGCTGCAGTATACATTTCATGACCCCAGGTCAATGTCTTCAGGGTCAAATGAGGTCACAATCGGCCTCCACTCAACCCCAGCCTGCACCGCCCGTACGTAGGTACATACAGAAAGTATGCACGGTCCACTGCCAGTAGGTACAGACCGTTCATACGTACGCTGGTAGACCGTGCATGCTGTCGTTACAGTCGGTAGTACGGACCCAGGGGGTCCATCAGCCGTGGCGCCGCCAAGCGGCAAAACCGTGAACTAGCCTGGAGGGCAGAATGCATTGAGGGCTATGGGGAAAAACCACGTTAAGCCCAATATCTCATGAAGTATTTGGGGTAGCGCAGCTAGAACTAATGGCAGATTTGGAAAGGACTTTACGAGACTCACTATATTCACATGGAAAAATACACATACAGGGAATACTGGAATAACACGTGCATGATCTAACACATGCTTTGACCCTTGGCTTTGACCGTGGCGGGCCGCGGCGGCGTTCAGGCGCGTCCCGCTGCTGACGACTTTCGGTGGTAGGCGGAGCCTATTTTGGCCGCTGAGCCGCATCGACCGCAGGTTCCGTGAACAGGGCTTTATTTCAGGAAATGAAAGCGTTCTGCTGTGTTTTTACCTAACATTATTTGTTGAGGTTCCTATACTTTTGTAAACTTCAATTTATTGCCATTTTCCGCGAAATATAATTCAATAGCACAAAAAACGGAATATTCTCCCACGAACATTGCTGTTTTTTTTAAAGCAAATGATGCTAGCGCTAGCATTGCCTGTCCAATCACTACCTGTCTCCAGTTGTTGGTCTGAAGGTTAGGCCAAGGTTATGCCAGCGTCTGGTGGGCCCAAAGGCTATAGAACACCAGGTAGAACGCTCTGCTTCCCAAAAAGGGAGACGCTTGAGAGGACCATCAATTCTATAAACTTGAGCCGACCAATCAGCGTTTGACGACCTCCGCCGATCGTGGCAATAGTAAAGGCCGTATGGCAAAACTTGTGGAAGCTATTATTCATATATTGTTCCATTTTTTCGTGCTAATTTTCTACAAAGGCATTCTTGCTACTTTAATATTTATCTTTAATACTACTTTATCACAATGTCTCCGCTAACAGGGGAAACAATTTGATATTTGTGTGGATGTCACCGGTTTCGCCGCACTAAAGACAAAATATGTTTGTTTACCATTGTCACGATCGACGGAGGTCGTCACACGCTGATTGGTCGGCTCAAGCGTCTCCCTTTTTTTATTGGACTACAATGATGGAGCGCACCCCCCCTGGATGGGCCCACCTTATGAAATAGCCTTGGTATGGACCCATCGTGCGATCATTACAGCCAGCGTTTTTTTTTCTTCTTCTTCACAAGCAGCTTAGGTTAGGTTAGATTATGTTAGGCTGGGTTAGGTTTCTTTCTTAAGTTTGATAATTTTCAGAAAATAAATTGCTTGACATTTTCAAATTTTACTTTATTTGATTCTTTTTCTCCAAGGAAGGTTAGGCCGTAATCTTTACCTTTCGGCCGACACATACTGCCAAGGTTAGTGATTTGTAAAGAGGTGTACAGTGGGGAACAGTGACGTCATAGGAGTCATGGAAGTGACGTCACGACGTCACAAGTGTCGAACAATTTTCTTCGGAGGATTCTGGTTTTCCGGTTAGGTTAGGTTAGGTTAGGTTAGATTAGATTATATTATGCTATGATACATTTTGTATATTATGCTACATTATCTTAGTCTAGGTTAGGTGGTAATCTTTACCGACTCCCGACTCCTGTGATGTCACTTCCCTGACTCCTGTGACATCACTGTTCCCCACTGTACACCTCTTTACAAATCACTAACCTTGGCAGTATGTGTCGGCCGAAAGGTAAAGATTACCGGTTAGGTTAGGTTAGTTAGGTTATGTTGCATTTTTTAAAAACATTTCTTTTTATGCTGTTACCTAACTCACAGTGCCTTTCGGCAATATTTTGCTCACAACCTGAAAAAGTACGCATTCGCACAAAAAATAAGTGGTCCCATCATCTTAGTCACCTTCATAAACATGATACCTATTGTGAAGAAAAAAAAACACCTTTTAAGACAAATTCACCAAACGAACATTCCCTTCGAGAGTAATTATGTTTATATTGGTAAGATTCGACAGTTGACAGCAAAATTCCAAAGCAGAAGCAGGGTGCCATTCAACTACCTGCTCACCTTCTATTTTGTTTACGTCTGATAGCTTTGCATATCTGACTTACAGGCGACAAAACTAGGTTCCTGACGACGAAGATTCTATGCTTGTAACGCCACAGAAGACGTCATACAAGAGTACATAAGCATTGAGGGGTAAAGGCATTGACATCTATATTAACCGTTGCTGCGAGTTAAGAAACGGGACAGCGAGTACTCGCGGCCGGCCATACTTACTTATGCAAGAAAAGCCACGGCTATCAAAATACCAAGAGAAAGGATAATATCCACCTCTTTCATGTCCTCATTTCCGGTCACACTATATATCTCCATAGGCAAGTTTAGTGATTATACCTACTAAAGTTCCGGAAGTTTAGTAAATATTCCTACTAAATTCATTGCCCCTCTTAGTAAATATACCTACGAAACCTTCTCGAGGATGTGTTGGAATGGGTGACACATCATTTACGTCATATATCAGATATGGAAGCTCAATTACCTCCTATGACCGCTATTGGGATGACACCACCTGGTGGCGGGGGAGGGGGGGTCAAGTTGTTCCGGGTCTGTGACGTGGCCAAGGCGATACTCGGCAGCACTTTGCGTGCGTCTCAAGGCAAAATAGCCAATATTTTCCACGGCTTTACGCAGACAATTTTTATTGTATGTAGGCAAATTTGATACCATGCGAATGCCTGAAGAATTCTACATACGAATCCGATAGTTTTTTACTTGTATCACCCCGAAAAAGTATGTTTCCTTGCCGGTAAGCGAGGACACTACACAAAACCGGCCGGCCAACTCCCGGAGGGCGGGGCCTAAGTCGTTGCCATGCCGACTGGCTGGCCCTTAAGGCCAGTCGTGCGTCGAGCTTCGGCAGAAAAGGAAGCTGCTGTTAAATGAAATTGAACGTTCTTTCTCATTCTTTGTACTCTTTTTCATGTCATCCTTTGCTTTCTCGTGTCAGCTGAATACAGGAGAAAGTAAAGCATGCCATAGTACCATGTGCTCTTTTCTAATGAAAATTATAGAAAAATAAGAAAAATGAAGCACGTGA